>JANAVB010031419.1:11706307-12010271 GCA_029216955.1 Iris pallida
GTCATGTCAGGAGTGCACCACTATGGGTCACTGTCGTGTTATGCTAGTTCCTTGTCGTACCATACCATGTACAATAATCATTCCAAACTTGTTAAGTAAAAATCAAGTTCGTGACAAAAGGCGTAAGGATATAAAATGGGCATAAAATATCTAATAAAATATCAAAATACAGGGTTACAGAAGAGCCAAGCTTAAAGAAATAAAACCAAACCTCCAAGAGCCAATGGTTAAGCAAGGGGGGGTCAGGAGAGCAGCGTAGGTGAAAAGTCACGCACGCTGAGAGAGCAACATAGGTGAAAAGTCACGCACGCTGAGAGAGCAGCATAGGTGAAAAGTCATACACACTGAGGGAGCAGCGTAGGTGAAAAGTCACGCACGCTACAGAGAGCAGCATAGGTGAAAAGTCACGCACGCTACAGGGAGCAACGTAGGTGAAAAGTCACGCACGCTGAGAGAGCAGCGTAGGTGAAAAGTTACCCACGCTACAGGGAGCAATGTACGTGAAAGTCACGCACACTCAAGGGAGCAGTGTACGTGAAAAGTCACACACGCTCAAGGGAGCAGTGTACGTGAAAAGTCACGCACGCTGAGAGAGCAGCGTAGGTGAAAAGTCATGCACGCTCAAGGAGACACGCTTCCAACAGGAAGCGTACTCAAGTCTGCGTACGTACGCTAAAGAGCGCATGCAGCTCAGTGTGCGTAAGCTAAACAGCTCTGCACACTGCTCACTGTCTTCTCCAAATAGCAGAACACCATGGATGAACCCAAGGCTTCAAAGCATCATAACTTGGCCATCCGAACTCCAAATCCAGATTTCCAAAGTTCCAACTTGGGTAGAATTGAATGCTCTTCCACATGGAAACACCAAAACCCATAAAAATCCAACTTAAGGAGATCAAACTATGCAAAATCCGAAAATAGAAATAACTTAGATCTAGAGCAAAGGAGACTTCAAATCACAAAACACCAAGTTCGAATGTTGATCACCATGTCCTAATCTAGCAAATGAACCAAGAAAATAGGGCTCTCATGAAGTGGCAAGGTGCACTTGCCTAGGGTTGGGAGAGTTGTGGAGGAAGGAGAAGAAGAAGAAGAAAGAAATTAATGGTGGAAGTTTTGAGGAGAGAGAGTGGTAGGTGGGGATATAAAGAGGGGGAGTTGTGGTGTGTTGAGGGTGGAGTGTAGGGCTAGGCTGTTCTAACACATAAAACTGAACCAAACCGAACCATCTCCAATAAAACCGAGCCATGCCAAAACCCAAAATACGGAAAATACCGAAATCCCACAAGTTGAGAAAAATAAAAATATATGCCAAAATCCAGATACGAGTATAAATACAAAATACTGGAAATACGGGAAATGAGGGTGATAACTCTACCCACCTTAAAAGAATTCCGTCCTCGGAATTTAATCAAGGAGCTAGAGATTGTCACGACAAGCTACATTAAGCACATGCAAGTTACACTAACAGTTCAATCATACAATCATACAATGCAAGCAAGGAAGGGAAAGCGTAAGGCATAAGAAAGACATTATACCTCACGAGTCAAACAGGTAGGGATATCGCGATCGCATGTCGTCCTCACGCTTCCACGTTGACTCACCTAGAGAGTGATGACCCCAAGCAATACGGACTAATTTAATAGTCTTGTTCTTGAGTATCTTCTCCTTCCGGTCCAATATAGACACGGGCCTCTCCTCATACGAAAGGTTGGTACCAACAACCAATTCTGAATGGTCTAGGATATGGCTCGGGTCCGGAATATACCGTCGTAATTGGGACACATGGAATACATCATGCACCTCACTTAGCGACGGCGGATGAGCGAGACGATAGGATACATCTCCTACTCGTTCTAGAATATCGAACGGCCCTATATACCTAGGACTAAGCTTTCCCCGCACGCCGAAGCGAATGACGTCGCGGTTAGGCGAGATCCTAAGGAATACATAGTCGCCGACAGCAAATTCTAAGGGACGCCGATGAGCATCGGCCCAATGGCGCTGGCGGTCCTAGGCAACTCGGAGGTGATCTCTGACCTTCCTCACCACTTCAACCGTCTGGGAAATCAATTCGGGCCCGAGCATCTGCCTCTCCCCGACATCGTCCCATGCTAGCGGGGATCTGTATTTTTTGCCATAAAGAGCCTCGAAGGGTGCCATCTGGATACTGGCATGATAACTGTTGTTGTACGAGAATTCCACCAGGTGCAGATGATTCTCCCATGAACCACCGAAGTCAAGGGTACAGGATCTCAACATATCTTCAAGAGTCTGGATTGTGCGCTCTGATTGACCATCCGTCTGCGGGTGATAAGCTGAGCTAAACTGAAGGCGAGTCCCCAAACTCTTCTGTAAGCTGCGCCAAAAGTGTGATGTGAATCTTGAATCCCTGTCCGAGGTGATGCTGACTGGCACACCGTGAAGCCTGACGATCTGCCTGAGAAACATCTCTGCTAACTGCGCCGTCGACTGTCCAACTCTGAATGGGAGAAAGTGTGCCACCTTGGTAAGCCTGTCCACAATTACCCAAATAGCATCTCTGTCGGCCGGAGATCTGGACAATCCGGTCACGAAATCCATGGTTATATGGTCCCATTTCCATTCTGGGATCGGTAAGGGTTGAAGAAGTCCAGCGGACCTATGATATTCAGCCTTAACCTGTTGGTAAACCAAATACCGAGAGACAAACCGGGCTATCTCCCTCTTCATGCCATTCCACCAGAAATGCTGACGGATATCACGGTACATCTTCGTACCACCCGGATGAATAGAATACTGTGAACTATGGGCTTCTGCCGTGACTTCCTGTCTGATATCTCCACTAGGTACACAAAGACGAGTGCCGTGCCGAAGGGTACCGTCTTCATGGATACATAACTCTGGCCTTCTTTCTGCTTCACTCTCTGCTCTGAGTCGCTGGATCTTGGAATCTGTTGACTGCGCCACCCGGATTCTCTCAACTATGCTGGACTGAACCTGTAGGCTGGCCAGCAATGCCATGCTGGTTGGAAGAACCACTTCAATTCCCATCTTCTGAAGATCTGCCAATAATTTTGGTTACGCCGTCAGGAGATAAACTCCGGCTCTCCTGCTCAATGCATCTGCTACAATGTTGGCCTTCCCGGGATGATACTGTAAATCCACATCATAGTCCACTAGTAGCTCGAGCCACCTTCTCTGCCGCATATTAAGGTCCTTCTGGGTGAAAACATACTTCAGGCTCTTATGATCAGTAAAGATCTCCACTCTATCTCCGTACAAGTAGTGTCTCCATAACTTCAAAGCAAACACTACCGCCGCCAATTCCAAGTCGTAGGTCAGGTAATTCTTCTCATGATCACGCAGTTGACGTGACGCATAAGATATTACCTTCCCATGCTGCATCAAGACACACCCCAATCCTCTGCCTGAAGCGTCGCAATAAACTGTGAATCCTCCGGTCCCATCTGGAAGGGTGAGAATGGGAGCCGTTATCAAACCTTACTTCAACTTCTCAAATGATTCCTGACACTCTGCTGTCCAAACAAACGGCACATCCTTGCGGGTCAACTGGGTCATCGGCGCTGAAATCCTTGCGAAATCTGAAACGAACCGCCGGTAGTAGCCGGCCAATCCAAGAAAGCTGCGAACCTCTGCCACTGAGCTGGGTACCGGCCATGACTCGATAGCCACAATCTTCTGGGGATCCACTTCCACTCCTCCTCGGGTAATGATGTGACCCAAGTATGAGATACGATCGAGCCAGAACTCGCATTTACTGAACTTAGCGTACAACTGATGCTCCCTAAGTGTCTGGAGGACGACTCTGAGATGCTGCTCATGCTCTGCTTCACTCTTGCTGTAGACCAGGATGTCATCTAGGAACACGACCACAAATTGATCCAAGTAAGGCATAAAAATACGATTCATAAGGTCCATGAATACGGCCGGCGCATTGGTCGCTCCAAAGGGCATAACAAGGAACTCCCAATGTCCATACCTCGATCTGAATACTGTCTTCGGGATGTCCAGCTCTGTGACTCTGATGTGGTGGTATCCCGACCGCAAGTCAATCTTCGAAAATACTGAAGTCCCTCTGAGCTGATCAAACAAGTCATCTATCCTCGGAAGAGGGTATCTGTTCTTGATTGTCACCGAATTCAAGGTACGATAATCAACACATAGCCTGGACGTACCATCCTTCTTTTTTACAAGAAGCATCGGGGCTACCCAAGGCGATCCACTAGCACGGATGAATCCCTTGGTCCTCAGTTCTTCAATCATCTTATATAAAATCTCTAACTCTGAAGGCACTATTCTGTAGACTCGCTCTGATACTGGTGCTGTCCTAGGAATCAAGTCTATAGTGAACTCAATCTCCCGCTTCAGCGGCATCCCTGGAAGCTCCTCTAGAAAGACATCTGGAAACTCTTCAACTATCCGGGGTAACTGCACTGCTGCTACTGCCATCCGCAATGCTGGGGAAGATGGCTCCACTGCGCCTCTGGAAAATGAAAACTCTGGCTCGCCGGGGATACTAAAGACAACTCTGCCAATATGGCAGTCTATCCTAGCATACTGGTTCCTTAACCAATCCATGCCTAGGACTACATCATAGTCTGCCATAGGAAACTCTATGAATCTAGCGGGGAACTCCCTACCGCTAACTACGATCCGACACGAGGAAAATACTCGATCTACTCCCACAAGGCCATTACCAGTAAGTATATTGAGCCTCACTGATAATGACTCGAGCTCCAATCCTATCCGTGTCGTGAATCGTGCAGACATGAATGAATACGATGCACCAGAATCAGATAATACAGACGCTGGAGAGGAGTTGACGAGAATAGTACCTGCCACAACCTCACCTGGTGCAACTTCTTCTTCCATAGCCATCATCATGGCCTGACCTTGTCCTCTGGCTGATGGTTCCCTCTGCTGGAAACCTCTCTGCCTATTCTGGGTCTGAGCTTGGGCTTGTGCATACTGCTGGGGGTGTTGTTGCTGGAATGCCTGAGACTGAGGCGGCAAGGGCCTCGAAGACTGATATTGCTGCTGCTGAACAGGTGCTGGGGCTGGTCCTCTCACCGAAGAGCTAGAAGGGTTGGATGCTGATGAACCACCCCTATTCGGGCAAGCCCCTATCCTATGATCTGCTGCTCCACAAGCCAGGCACAATCCTTGCGCCCCGCGATAATCTGCCACTACATGGCCTGGCTTCCCGCAATGAGAATATCCCATCGCGAAAGTCTGCTTCTGCTTCTGCGGGTACGTCGGGGTCGAATGTTGAACCGACGTTACTGAGGCCGCCCGCCTCGGAGTTCCAATGGTCAATCCCCTGGCTGCCGGGGCTGGAGCTGATGATTGGTGCATCTGACTGTGGGACCGCTTCCTACTTCCGGTCCTATCCACGATCCTCTGGGAGATATACTCATGCCTCCTAGCTGCTCTCAAGACTGCGTCGAACGTCTGGTGCTCGAACTGCTCAACTGCCAACAAGATCTCCAAATGCAGTCCCTGCTGGAACCGCTGGGCCCTATCAAACTCGGTCGCCACCAAGGTGGGGGCAAACCTACTCAGCCTAGAAAACTCGGTCGCATAACCATCGACCGTTCTGCCTCCTTGCTTCAAGTTGGTAAATCTGGTCTGCAGGTCGTACCGAGCCACAGCATCAAAGTACTTCATCTGGAATCTCTCTCTAAATACTGCCAAAGCAATGGGTGCCACTAATCCCATGGCTTGCGCTGCCCACCAACTGCGAGCCAAGTCCAACAACTGCAGGCATACTACCGCCACCTTCTCATTCTCGGGTGTCCTAGCTGCTTCCAGAACCACCTCGGTATCTTGAAGCCATGCATCCGCGGCAATCGCATTCTCGCTGCCGTCGAAGAAAGGAGGGTTCAATCGCTTGAAGCTGTTCGCCGCCTGGTTCCCTGGATGACCGCCTCTAGTCAAAGCATCTTGAACTGTCTGGTGCAGGGCGTCGCTTCGACGATCCTGGGATGCTATCAAGGTTCTAATGAGGCCTACTAAGGTACCATCATCGGGCTCTGCGGGCTGGACGGGCCGAACTGGTGACTCTCCTCCAGTAGGCACAACTCTGGAGGCTACCCCGGAATGCTGGGCTTGATCTCCGGGTTGCTGCTGGTCCACGGGAGGTGCTCTTCCTTGCTGATCGGCAGGGTCAGGTACAGTGCCGCTGAAGAAGACGACACAGGGAAACAATAAGGAAGGACCAGGACAGATCAACGATACAAGCATGTAATCAGGGCAAGAATTTCAGGGATTTGAAAATACGGGCGGAGATCAAGGGCGAATACTGATTGAGACATCTATTCGGTAAACCCCTCACATTTCTTGATTGACAAGGCCTGCATGGGCCACCACTTAAACCATGTCACGCCCCAGAACCAGAATACTGGAGAGCGGGGGCAGACATAGCCAGCTACGTATATTGAAATGGAAACCACCTCGATATACGGTCACGGCTGTCCAGAAATATGAGGGTTTACTACAAGCCAACAGTCTCTTATGGTCATGAACAAGCCTAATGTCTCAAACACAAGCAAGTAAGTAAGGTCGCAAGATGTATGATCATTAAATATACAATAATAAGGCGTCCCAAATATTATATATTCAGCTGATCATGAAGCTTGTCGTACAAAAATGCCGGGACTAGCAAGAGTTAAGTCATACATGATCAACCCTAGGATTTGTTAATCATGTTACAGCCCGTAGGCAGACAGTAAGTAAAGTGCATCGAGCTAACAGGTGCTCGTCGGCTAAACGCCTTAAAAGAATAAATTTACAATAGAGTGAGCGAAACAAAATAGAAAACCCACTCGTAGCCCGGGTTCCTTCTAGTCGCCACCATTGGGCTGGAAGCTTGGTAGATCCTCGGGAGCTGCTCCAAAATCTGGCCACACAAAACCAGCTGGGTCAATCCCAGAAAGAGCAAGTGCCACAAGGGGGCCACGAAATAAGAACAAAACCCAGCAATTAGCACAAGAAAAATTTTAATATTAAAACTAGAATTTATGAAAAACATGCCAGGATGATATACGACGAGATAACCATGGAACTATTCCGATAGCCAGGTTATAACCCGTAAACCAAACAAGGACCGGGGTTGTAACCCTTCATCTGAACAGAACTTGGTTTCCCACCATTTATCGGCAAGATAATAATGCAAGAATTCAAGACAGGGAGCAACCTTGTACTGGATCAAGACATGGCTAAACTGGTTATGCCTCATTCAATCAATCACGGCCAAGCAGATACTACGGCTTACTACTTTAACTAACTAGGGTTATCACAGGCCTAATTACTAACAAGATGCAGTGAGATTGTTCCACAGCCACAAGCCCTGCAGACCATCCAGGTTACCCAGGTCGAAAATTAGGGGTTGAATTCAGGTGGGTACATCGCCCAGAAGACAAATGTACCCTTAGGTGACTTAGAGGGTGCAACACGCGACGGTGTGCTGGAAATGTGCCCTACTCGACGGCAGGCTACAGATTCCAAGAGCGCCCAGGTAACGGGATTGCCTGTAGCTGTGTCATCTCTTCATGACTACTGTGTTATTCTAGTTATTAACTTAATCCATTTTAGTAGGAGCTCCTGACCGTGGTACTCAGGAGTACCATCCTAGACATGATGCAAGACAGGACAGGTGGATTAACAAGCAAGCAAGAAAGAACCACCCACGGTGTCAAGGCAGGTCAAGTTAAGTTATCAAGATAAATCATGTCAGGGTACTTGTCAGGAGTGCGCTACGACGGGCCACTATTATGTCAGGTTGGTCATGTCAGGAGTGCACCACTATGGGTCATTGTCGTGTTATGCTAGTTCCTTGTCATACCATGCCATGTATAATAATCATTCCAAACATGTTAAGTAAGGGGGGTCAGGGGAGCAGCGTAGGTGAAAAGTCACGCACGCTGAGAGAGCAACGTAGGTAAAAAGTCACGCACGCTGAGAGAGCAGCATAGGTGAAAAGTCACGCACGCTACAGGGAGCAGCGTAGATAAAAAGTTATGCACGCTGAGAGAGCAGCGTAGGTAAAAAGTCACGCACGCTACAGGAAGCAGCGTTGGTGAAAAGTCACGCACGCTGAGAGAGCAGCGTAGGTGAAAAGTCACCCACGCTACAGGGAGCAATGTACGTGAAAGTCACGCACACTCAAGGGAGCAGTGTACGTAAAAAGTCACGCACGCTCAAGGGAGCAGTGTACGTGAAAAGTCACGCACGCTGAGAGGGCAGCGTAGGTGAAAAGTCATGCACGCTCAAGGAGATACGCTTCCAACAGGAAGCGTACTCAAGTCTGCATACGCACGCTAAAGAGCGCACGCAGCTCAGTGTGCGTAAGCTAAACAGCTCTGCACACTGCACACTGTCTTCTCCAAACAGCAGAATACCATGGATGAACCCAAGGCTTCAAAGCATCATAACTTGTCCATTCGAACTCCAAATACAGATTTCCAAAGTTCCAACTTGGATAGAATTGAATGCTCTTCCACATGGAAACACCAAAACCCATAAAAATCTAACATAAGAAGATCAAACCATACAAAATCCAAAAATAGAAATAACTTAGATCTAGAGTAAAGGAGACTTCAAATCACAAAACACCAAGTTCTAATGTTGATCACCATGTCCTAATCTAGCAAATAAACCAAGAAAATAGGGCTCTCATGAAGTGGCAAGGTGCACTTGCCTAGGGTTGGGAGAGTTGTGGAGGAAGGAGAAGAAGAAGAAGAAGGAAATTAATGGTGGAAGTTATGAGGAGAGAGAGGGGTAGGTGGGGATATAAAGAGGGGGAGTTATGGTGTGTTGAGGGTGGAGTGTAGGGCTAGGGTGTTCCAACACATAAAATCGAACCAAACTGAACCATCCCCAATAAAACCGAGCCATGCCAAAATCCAAAATACGGGAAATACCGAAATCCCACAAGTTGAGAAAAATAAAAATACATGCCAAAATTCAAATACGAGTATAAATACAAAATACTGGAAATACGAAAAATGAGGGTGACAGACAACAATGGGAGTCTCGTTTTGAATTACGTGAACCTTCCACCGAAGACGAAGTCGAGCAGATCGACCTTGGGGGTGGATCTTCTTCCAAACCCATCTTCGTCAGCAAAAGCCTAAAAGGAGAAGACCGAGAATCTTTAATCCAGCTGGCTAAAGAATATATCGACGTCTTCGCCTGGAGCTATGAAGATATGTTGGGACTTGATCACCAGATTGCGATGCATAGGTTGAATATCTTGCCTAATGCCAAGCCTATCAAGCAACAACAGCGGCGCTTCCGTCCGAACATCATGAACGCCATCGATCAGGAGGTGGACAAACTCTTGACTAGCGGCTTCATCCGTGAAGAGCAACACCCAGATTGGGTAGCCAACGTCGTCTCCGTCACCAAGAAGAATGGGAAGATACGAGTCTGTATCGACTTCAGAGACCTCAACTTTGCTTGCCCGAAGGACGAATTCCCGCTTCCAATCACCAACGTGATAATCGACAGCACGTATGGCTTCGAGCGCATGTCTTTCATGGACGGGTATTCGGGCTACAACCAGATCAAGATGTTCTCCGATGACGCAAAACATACGTCATTCAGGACTCCAAAGGGTGTTTTCTGCTATACAGTGATGCCCTTCGGCTTGAAGAATGCTGGTGCGACATACCAACGTGCTATGAGCACCATTTTCCGTCAGCACCTTCGCAAGACAGTCGAATGTTATGTCGATGACATCGCAGTCAAGTGCCGCCTTAAAGAAGATCACCTGCAAGACCTCAAGACAGTCTTCGACCTCATGCGGGCGCATCAACTCAAGATGAACCCCGCTAAATCCTTTCTTGGGGTTTCGAGCGGAAAGTTCTTGGGCTTCATCATCACGGCGAAAGGCATTCATGTTGATCCAGAGAAGACCAAAGCAATTCTTGATATGGACCCTCCGAAGAATCTTCGAGAACTTCGAGGCCTACAGGGACGTCTGGCGTACATCCGGAGGTTCATAGCAAACCTTTCCGGCAAATGTCAACCCTTCACCCAGCTCATGAAGAAGGGAGTCTCTTACGTCTGGACAGAGGAATGCCAAAAGGCTTTCGATGACATCAAAGCCTACCTGACGAGCCCTCCAGTTCTGGTGGCACCCGTCGCTGGCAAACCATTCCTGCTCTACGTCCGTGCCATGGATCACTTCCTCGGTGCCGTGCTAGCTCAGAACAGCGACACAGGCTATGAGCAAGCAATCTACTACCTTAGCCGAACTCTGATCGGGGTCGAACACCGGTACAACCACGTTGAAAAGGAGTGCTTGGCTCTGGTATTTTCCATCCAAAAGACTCGTCATTATGTCTCGGGCCAGACAATTCACGTCATTTCCCGAGTCAATCCACTCAGGGTCCTCATGACGAAGCCAGGATCACTGAGCTCCCGGCTAGCCACATGGGCGATCTTGCTAACGCCATACAACATGGTCTTCGTTCCACAAAAGGCTGTTAAGGGTCAAGCTCTAGCCGACTTCTTAGCTGCACACCCCATCCCGGAGTCCTCAAGACTCTATAAAGACATCCCGGATGAGCTCCAAGAATCAAACGTCACAGAAGAAGGCTCTGTCTGGCGGATGTTTTTCGATGGCGCTTCAAGAATAGGCCCCAAAGGCTAAATCATCGCAGGAGTGGGGGTGGTACTAGTCTTTCCCGATCAGCTGGTCATCCAGCGTGCTTACTCCCTTTCGAAGCCATGCTCCAACAACGTGGCCGAGTACAACGTGCTCATTATGGGACTCCAGCTAGCACAACAGCTGGGGGTAAAACATCTAGAAGCCTACGGCGACTCAAAGCTCGTCGTAAATCAGATCAGAGGACAATACGAGGTTCGCCATAAAGATTTGATCCCCTACCATGAAGTTGCACTGAACATCATTTCAACCTTCACTGGGTTCTTCATCGAACACGTACCTCATTTATAAAATCTAGAGGCCGACGCTCTGGCTGGCCTTGCAGCCTCTTTGGCGGCACCCCTCGGAACTCAACACTACGTTACGGTAGTGGGTCGAGACTTTGTCTGCCCTAAAAACAACCTGCGCTCACAAGTGGCCTACTCCATGTCAGCGGGTGCCGGTGTTAACGTCCGGGATTGGAGATTCCCGTTCATCGACTTCGCTGTCTACGGAATTCTTTCAGAGGACCCGAAAGAAGCTGTCTCGGTCAGGAGACGCTCTCTTTGATTCTACTACGATACGGCTACTAAAATGCTGTACCGACGGTCCTACGATGGACTTCTCCTTCGATGTTTGTCTAACGAAGAAGCAGCCGAAGCCCTTCGAAAAGCTCATGATGGAACTTACGAGGCCCATCAGCCCGGCCCTAAGTTGCAGGATCGACTGCGACGTATGGGCTACTATTGGCCAACTATGGCCGCTGACGCTGTGGAATATGCTAAGAAGTGCCACGCGTGCCAGCTTCACGCAGACTTCATTCATACACCGTCCGAACCACTACATCCTACAGTCGCCTCCTGGCCTTTCGAAGCTTGGGGAATGGACATTGTGGGACCGATCACCCCTCCTTCATCGAGAGGACACCGCTACATCCTAGCAATCACCGACTACTTCTCCAAATGGGCAGAGGCAGTTCCCCTGGCAGAAGTAAAAAGCTCCATGGTGATTAGCTTCATCAAATACCAAGTCATCTACCGTTTCGGCGTACCCCGGAGGATCATCTACGATAATGGTCCTCAGTTCATCAGCCATGTCTTCAGTCGATTCTTTGACACGAATCGCATTCAAAATGTGGCATCAACCGCCTACAATCCGGCAACAAACGGATTGGTCGAGGCGTTCAACAAAACTATCGTCAGGCTACTTAAAAAGGTCGTGTCATCCAACAAATACGACTGGGACGAAAAGCTCGGTGAATGCCTTTGGGCCTAGCGCACAACGGTACGGACCCCGACAGGCAATACACCATTCTCTTTGGTCTACGGGAGCGAAGCGGTACTTCCTCTCGAGATTCAGATACCCTCACTCCGCGTAGCAATCACAAACCAATTCACAGAAGAAGACAATCAACGTCGTCGTCTGCGGGAACTGGAGGCACTTGACGAAAAGTGTCTCCTAGCTCAACAACGTATTGAACTCTGCCAAGCCCGTATATCACAGGCTTTCAATAAGAAGGTCAAGCAGAGGACTTTCCAAGTTGGCGACCTGGTCCTGGCAGTCAGGAGGCCGATGGTGTTGACTCACAAAATGCCAGGAAAGTTCGAGCCTAAATGGAAAGGACCTTTTATCATCGAGACGGTATACTCAAACGGTGCTTACCGTCTCGCCAAACCCAATGGAGACTTGTTCATGATGCCCATCAACGACAAGTTCCTAAAGAAGTACTACTCTTGACATCTTTTCAGACATGTACTTCTATTCCACAAAAAATCATACGCTTCCGGAACCCAGTTGTTCCGTAGCATCCTCCAGTAGAAGGACAACCACGTCTACATCACCTCTGAGTTGTCCCCCTACACCCTACAAGCCGAAATCTTACACCCCGTAAGACTACGCTATCCTTCATATTTACCACGTCCACATTACCTCTGAGTAAACATCCCATACAGACAACCCTCGCGTTGTCGTACATCGATCGCAGAACTTCTACGTCCACATTACCTCTGAGTAGTTCCGCGTATCTCCCAGAATCATTCCTACCACGTTCATAACACCTCTGAGTAGGAAGATTCTATCATTGGAACCCCATATTTGCCACATCCACATTACCTCTGAGCAAATACATTGGGTCCTTCAAACTTATTATCTGTATCTGAAACCAAGGTATGCAAAAGATAATAGGTCCACACAAATCATCAAAGTTTATGACAAGCAAAAATGAACACATCGCAGAAAATGATGTACTTCTTTATTATTTCTAAAAAAAGGAGAGTAAAGGATTACACTATCCCCAGCAAGAGTTGAAAAAATACAAAATAGCAGAGATTACAAGCCCTCCCCAGGGTTGGCAAAAAGCTCTGCAATTCGGCATTTCAAGTCTGTCGCCCGAGTCTCCACAGTCGCCAAGACTCGACGTTCAGCTTCTTGACGCATCGCTTCGACAGCCTCAGCAGAAGTTTCATTCTCGTGCTTCTCATCAAGCTGTTGTCTCTGCTGAATCAGGGTAAGAGCTCGGAGAGTGAAAGCTGCTTCCTCCTTCTTTAACGATACATGTTCAGCCTGGACACGTTCAGCGTCCAATAGGAGTCGGGCCCGCTGATCCTCAAGACGGCGCATCTGTGCAGCAATCTTCGCGATATTTGTGTCCAGCACAGCTCGCGTCTCCTCTGTCTCCCGTGTAGACTGAGATAACCGCTCCACTGCAGCTTCAGTCTCAGACACTTCGCGTTCCCAGACACTCACAGTGGCCTGGTAGGAAGATACAGTCTCAGCGAGCAACTTCTTCTTCTCTGCATCTATCAGGACGGAGAGGTCATTCCGCTGGATGTGCCCTAACTCAAAAAGCCGCTGGTCCAACTCAGCCACAGTAGCTTCCAGAATGTCGGCCATATGCTCGTGGCCCGGGTAAACACGGATCAAGTTGATATGAGGCAATGCCAGAGTTCTTGTCGTCGTAAAGCTCTTCTTGGCGTCCGTCACTGCCGACACCCCCCTCTGCAGCATTTTGTACACTGCCTCAACGATGAATCTCACATATTTATCTGCGTCCGCAAGCACTTGTGGTGTCATGGCAGGAGTTGAAGGAGCTACCCCAGTTGGCGGACCGCAAGAAGACCCGCCAACCTCGATCTGCGAGGCTTGCACCTCGACATCAATAGGCTCTTCATCAACAGAGGCTGGTCTACTAGCCCGAGGAGCCAAGGGAGCAGAAGGAGCCGGCACAGGTGTCAAGATAGTACCCCAAGTAGAAGGAGCAACACAGGGTTCCATCACACCCTTACCCTTCCCGAACTTGGAAGTACTACCGATGTCAGCGACTGCCTCTCCAGTCCCCAACGCGCTATCAACAGCCAATACCTCCCCTGGTAGAACGGAGAGATCAATACTTGTCTCCTGACCCACCCCAGGAGTCGGGACTGTCAGACGAGTCTCTTCATCAAATCCCTCTACAGGGACAGGATTTGTCACTACCTCCTGAATGGTAGCCACCTCAGCTTCCGCCGCTGAGTCTGGGGTAGGGCTTGGCAATGATGCAGCCGACCTCCCTTCATCATAACAAGGAGGGGAATCAACCCTCTCCTCTGTTTCAATCACATCTGTTGCCCCCGCAATAGGCTCTTGCAACTCTGGAGCAACGTCATCCGAAGACGACGAACTCCACCCCACATCATCACCAGGAAGCCTCGTGTCTGCTGAACCCTCGGCATCCAAGGCCCCAGCCGCGGCCTTTACCATCTCGGAAGCTGCTGCATCCTCAGTTTCCCTTCTGACATAATCTGGGGACGCTGGAATCTCCAAGACAACAACATCCTCTGGATTCTCCTTCATAGGAGACATCATAGTCGGTGGGATGTGCACTTCAGACGAACCCGCCATCTCTTTTGGCCTGCTCCCCCCAGATTTTGGAGTACGAGGCTTTTTTTTTAGCGGCTCCTGTACAAAAGGGAAGCATTAATTACATAAAACATTGAACCCAGACCAGACTATGTGGGGCATTCTTACCTCTGCAGATGCTGAATCCGACGATACCGACGGTAACGATGTCTTCTTTAGCTTCTTTGACGTAGGAGATCCAGCCCCTGCATCTGTACGTCGTTTCGGTTGATCAACCGAAGGTTCAGCCTGACCCACCCCTGGTGGACGGTGTGGTCGAGCCCTAGCCGATACATACCCGGTCACCACTAACGGGGTGCCTGCAACGAGACTCGTCTCCCTATCATACCCGAAAGGTGCGGCAGCCATAACAAAGTAAAACTTGGTGGCCGAGTAAAGAATGGGCGGCCGCGGATCCTGAGCAGGCAGCGTAAAGCGAGCTCCGGTACATCCAGCATTATTCTAATGCCAAGCTCGTGCGCCATCCAGCAAGCTTCCAGCACACCCTAGGGTGATACTGGGATTGTCCAACATCAGCTGCGCATAACCGAATTGACGTACAAAGCGGCTCGGTAAATACGGTTCCAGGAAGCACTGATTCCTGTTCCGGTACACCAGGTGGGATGGCCGGATACTCTGCAACCAGCGGAATCCCCACGGAGGCAGAGCGGTGGCATCTTCACCCGAATCCCTTAAGTCTTCATTGGCCTCAAAACCCAAGAAGATCAGACCAACTTTGGTGATCTTCCATCCCTGAAGATGGAATAAAACCCTTCTGCAAACAGGGACGCCAGTGTGCGACCAACTCCTCTGGTAGAAACGGCGGAGGAATGCATCTCCGACCCTATAGTCTTCTTCTGAACCCGGACTCATTACGTTGGGATGGTGTAAAATTAACCACCCCATCAAATAGTGAAACGGCAGTTCAGTACGCGGGAAGTTATCTTTCCGACCTCGGTCATGAATCATATTTCCCGCAAACTCGCATAAGCCTCGCAGTAAATTGCATACCATCGCGTGGAGTAGAGCCAAGCACCGGCCAAAGACCAACTTCACAGTTGGTAAGATCAAGTGCCGGGTCACTCTCTCTATAGAGCCGCATCCGCCCGGGAAGACATAATCCCGAAGCCAAACCATGAGATACGCGACCAATATTGCTTTTGACGACATTCGATGAGCAAGATGCCAGAAACAGCTGTAGGAGTTCATCAGACTGCTGGTCCTCATTTTTCCGGGGATTCTTCTCATCTAACCTGCTCATCTCAGAGAGCATTTCGTTACGAGAGAGCGCCGGCGGAGTGGAGAACTGGGAGGGATCCCCCTTGTCTTGCCGAAAGACGTAATCTCTCCAAGTAGTCACATGAGGCTGCAATCCGCCCTTGTCCCTCTTCTGCATATAGTAATGATGACTAGCCACTTCCTTAAAGACGGCCGTCATCTCCTCAATCTTGTCCCCCAAGACTTGAAATTCTACGTTGGTCAAAAAATACTCTTCATAGGGTTCCGATCCCCAAGGGAGCTTTGATACCTCATAGATCTCATGAAGTGCGAGCCCTAACTCCCCCACCGGAGTAAAAAAGGTCCCGGTATGGATATCAAATATCTCCAAGAGTGCGAGGACCATATGCCTGTTAATGTCAACACCTGCCTGGGTGGCATGAATCGCGGCAGTCAGCCCGATTTCTCGGAGCTCAGTCTAGAACCGCGACAAAACCCAGAGTATCAGTTTATCCCATTTGGAAGCATAACGACACCAACCCTCTACCCGAAACTCTCCTTTCGGGTATGAGCGTTCCATCAACAGCATACGATGTGCAAAAGTCAGGGCACTATGGGCAAATGTATCAAGGGGAACATCACTGTAAATGCTCCCAGGGCGTAGAGTCTGCCAGGTGAAAGAAGACCCAGACCGCACTGCGGTCAAAGTATTTTTCTGATCGGAGGTTGAATCAATTTTGATGATGCCAGTCACCGCCCCCCTGAGAGGGAGTAAGATCCCAAGACATCCTCCTCTTAGAAGCAAGACGACAGAAGGCCGTCAGAGGCCATTGACGTTCAAGTTGCTTAACGGTCATATGCACTCCTTTTGCCGTGAAAAACCAGTCTTTCTTGACCTTCAACACTGTTGCTTCAGTAGAAGTAAGGCGGTCCCCAAACAGGAACTCAGGCTTCAAGAAGGTCACTTTATCAGATGTGGCAAATTTCAAAACTCCACGCTCCATCATCCGCTTGAGGAACCCATACTGCTGTTCCCGGATTTGAGTCATTCTCTCGGGATGCTGGTCCAACATAATAGCGGCTTGAGCAGGGTTTATCACTTCCTCATTATAATCTACTCCCGCCTGGCAAAGCGCAGCGTATAGGAGCACTTCATTCAAGAGTGGAATATGCATCGACACTAGCAAAGATTCGAAAATGTTAGAAATAACAAAGGAATCTGAGTCGCATCAAAAGCGCATGGCGCCTCAGTGAAAGGCTTCGGCACATCATCAGGGTCTAAACCCATGCGCATCAGCAGTAGAGCCTCGGCGCATCTTCAGGACTTGAACCCATGCGCGTCGGCGACAAAAACTTCGGCACATCATCAAAAGAGTCAAGGTCTATATGCGTTGGTGTACGTAAAATGAAACTTACAAACCACCTCCGGTCGAACTTCGACAGGCCGACGGGGAACATCGGCCGCTGCAGCTTTCACAGGTTCTTTTCCTTTGTCCTTGCCAGCACCGCCGCGAGGAGTCTTGGGAGCCATTTCTTTGAGAGAAGAAAAGTTAGGGTTTTTGAAGAAGAAATATAAAGAAAGCAAAAGCAAGGAGAAGAAGAACTCTCTCTCTCCATCTCTTGCCTATTTATAGGGCTTGGTCGCACGCGTGAACCGATGATGTATGATCTCAGCCGTCGCCTCAGTTTCTGTGAAGGATAACCACAAATAAAAAAAAAAGATCATCATTAATCTTTTTCGGTTACCGAGGCGTCATCAATTGCACTAACTGAGCGAAGCATGCGCCCCATCACTGATGCACGGAGTATCTATGCGCCCCGACGGTCATGCGCCTCCACCACTATGCTTCTTATTCAAAGTATTCCAAAACTTATCCAAAAGTTTTGAAAACTTTGAAGGGGGTCTTGTAGAAGCATGGAATTTCAGAACCAGAAAGTCTATGTGCCAGACTACATGTGCCAAAGCTTGGACAAAGTGCTTCGCAGCAAAAAGCAACAAATATAGACATTAAAAGAGGACTTTTTTATTTAACATATAAAAGTTTATTACATGTCTAAAGAGAGATTGTACAAAGGAGAATTTCTACAAAGAAAGGATCCTAAGTCTACAGCCAGCAGCCACCATGTGCCCTCAAGTAGGCATAGCAATCAACATGCACCTTCAGCCAGGCGCATCCCACCATGCACCCTCAGCAAGGCGCATCCTTTTCAGCAGCTCAGTTATGTGCATCCCCAGTTATGTGCATCCCTTCAGCAGCCCAGTTATGTGCCGCTCTTCCAGCCAGGCTCACCTGATAAATGCTTCGACTAATGAAGCATTTAACCCCCTGGCTGGAACCAAGGAAGAGAAGAGCACCGCAAAATCTGTGGCCAGGGGAGGCTTCGAAAGAGCCTCCAAAGGCGAAGGAAGACCGTGATCGAAACAACGGCTAAAGGAGCAGCTTTCAACACAACCAGAGTGGACAACGCCCACTTTGAAGGAAGAAAGAGCCTAGCACCGCCATTCCGATCTACGGCTCTTCCGGAATAACGAAAACGAGGCCCGAACATCCCTATCTTTGGATGCAACAGGCACCTTCCGCCTGCCTCGGAAGCCCTTGATTTCGTCTTTTGGATGTAACAATCACCTTCAAGTGCATCAACGAAGACACTGCGTCGCATCTTCACCCTCGGGAGCATCTCGTCAACAGAATGCATTCGAGTACACAAGTTCATGTCGGAAAGACGTGAGAGAACGAGAGGCCAACCCTCTCACCATGCCACTATTTATAGGCCGGGCAAATCAAGCCCATGCACCAAGTGGATGGCTCTCCGAATTTCGTGCAATAAATTTTCATTAAATGGATGAACCGGACTCTTCGAATTCAGCCAAGTCAAAATGGCTATTTAAAGCACTCGAAGAATGTAACAGTTGCACCATCAAAGACGTCTCAAGAAGCAGATGCGCCGGCCAGACCGCGCATCACACAAACGCGCCTTTCTACATCAAGCGCATCACACAGACGCGCCCTTCAGTACCAAGAGCATCATAGGGATGCGCCCCCATGCGTCCCCATACGCCTTATGGAACGCCAACCGACGCGCCCACTCAGTTGTCCATCGAATATCACAAATATTAAATGCTGAACTGACAGAGTTGGCAGCACGCATTCCAAAGTCTGAGCAGTCGGCAGCTTTTTCAGAAGATGAAGCATCGCCAATGTCAGCATCATTATTACTCCCCTCCGACGGCTACTGCCACGTGGCCACCCAACCATCTCGCATGCGCGTCCGCGGCCATGCGCCCGAATCTGTATACGCCTCAAAAGCTGTGCGCCTCAAACTTTTCACTGATCCCTAAAGACAGAAAGAAAGTCACTGTTACAACTCTGCATGCGCCTCAAAAGCCATGCGCCCTGGACTTCTCCCTGATCCCAAAAGACAGGAGTAAAAGTCACTACTGAAGCTCTGCATGCGCCTTAAAAGCCATGCGCCCAGAATGGTTTGTGACTCCTAAAGGTTACGAGTCAAAGTCTCCTCATGCGCCTAATTCTAGGCGCATCTTACCAGGTCATTCCCCCCGCCAAATCCGAGATCTCTGAGCCATGGGTCGATGACACGTGTCCTTTGACTCGACTCATCCAAGATCTCAGCAACAGAAAGATCTTCTTCTCCGCTATGTGCCGATTCACAACAGCAACATGAAGAAGTCAACCCCCTCGATCAGGGCGCATCGTCCATGCGCCCCCATCAGCAATCAACACGTGGCGTCCCCGCGTTCAGGAGCATCCTACATATGCGCATATGAGCAGCCAACCTGCAAAACTATAAATAAAGGGATCATTTCCTTTTTTGAACACACACACAGACGGACCAATCTACGTGCATACATATCAATCTCCACAGCGAACAGACAGAGACTTCGCACCACCAGAGAGACAGATACAGACACTCAACGTCTTCCTCCTCTCAGTAAGCTCCAGCACCCAGAGCAATCCAGACATTCAGAAAACCGATAACCGTCGTCAGATCGTCAACGAAGTTGTAGAAGCATGGAAAATATTGCTTTTAGTCCCACATCGGAAAGGAGAAGAAGAAAGGGCTTACTCCATTCTATAAATAGAGCCCCCTTACCTCCTTTGAAAAGGGCACCAACTTCTCTTCCCTCCTTCCAAACTTGGACTCTTTCTATTGCGCACCTTCGGGTGCTAAGTAGAAGAAGTCTAGGGCAGCACGGGCTCTTCGGGCTCAGTCAGTTGTCCCAACCTCTGACCATCACGAGCGTCCCGCTAAGTGGGCCTCTGATGGAAAGTTGTACAAAGCCGCTCGTGTCCAGCCCCCGGCGGCAAACGGACAGAGTGGTTCTCAAGAGTCTCCCAACAAAGATCGAGGGCA
The DNA here is from genome assembly GCA_029216955.1 of Iris pallida. Lineage (NCBI taxonomy): Eukaryota > Viridiplantae > Streptophyta > Magnoliopsida > Asparagales > Iridaceae > Iris > Iris pallida. Next base: position 11,726,430 of record JANAVB010031419.1, read on the forward strand.
AGTGTTTCTAATCAGGGAGCAAACATGATACCTACGCACTCGTATGTTTGGGATACCCGGGCCCACAAAGCGAGTGCACGGGCTGATCAAGACATTCCTCATGCGAGTCATGAGACGTCCTTCATGCGGCTCGGTCATGAGACATTCCTCATGCAGCTCGGTCATGAGACGTCCTTCATGCGGCTCGGTCATAAGACGTCCTTCATGCGGCTCGGTCATGAGACGTCCTTCATGCGGCTCGGTCATGAGACGTCCTTCATGCGGCTCGGTCATGAAACATTCTTCATGCGGCACAGAACTCAGGAAGCTTCATGCGGCTCAAAATCAGACGAGCTTCATACGGCTCAGGAGTCCCATGCGGCTCAAACACATAGGCAGCTCGAGTAAACTCCATGCGGCTCAGAGAGAGAGGCCACGTGGCATTCAAAATAGCTGTGCTCAACGTCTGGACGCATTTAATGTTCTGACGGCTGACAGCTGACAGATGACAGACCTGACATAAAGTTGTCATAATGACTGACACGAAAAGCAGAATTTTTCTAGGAAATAAGGAAAATCTTCACCAATACGGCGCTGTCTACCAAGCTTCGAGGCAGGTCCATGCGGCCAGACTAGACGAGTTCATGTGGCCAGTGCAAAAAAATCTATGCGGTTCAAACCATGAAGGCCCCCATGCGGCTCAGCCATGAAGAAACCCATGCGGCTCGGCCATGAAGACTCTCGTGCGGCTCGGCCATGAACATATTCATGCGGCTCGGTCATGAACATATTCATGCGGCTCGGTCATGACAACCTTCATGCGGTTCGAGTGTAGAGACTATTCATGCGGCTCGGTCATGAAATCTTCCATGCGGCTCGGTCATGACGACCTTCATGTGGCCCAAATATGAACACTCCTCATGCGGCTCAATAATGATGACAGGACACGTGTCCTAAACATAATCAAATTTTGGGTCAGATTCTAATAATTTGGGACACGTGGCAAGAGAATGAATTAAATTGATTCATTTAGATTTGCAGACATCAGCAAATCATCATGATGGAGATTTATTGCAATCAACATTTATTATTGATGGGATTTGGCATAATCCACATTAATGGTCCAGATCCTTCACACTCAAGACTAATGGTCCAGATTGATCAATCACCAGGCCGCCGCCACTTTGAGAACGGGTAATCAGCCAAACCCTAATGATGCTTCCCCACTATTATAAATAGCAGGGTGCCATTCCCTTGCAAAATAGACAGAGTCAAAAAAAAAAGAGGAGAGAGAGAGAGGTCGGCAACAAAAGAATAAAAAGAAGAGAGAGATCTACACAGAGAGAGCTCCCCCCTTTCTTCTTGATACTCACAGAGAGAGAAAAGCCAGGAGAGCAACCCGAGGAGAGTAAGAAGAGCCTTTCTTCGTCAACGCCAAGCAGATCTTCCCCGAGCCAAGGCTGCATACTGATCGTCCAAGGAGTAAGGCAGAGCGGCCGTCGCTTTCCCAAGCCTCTATCGTCACCCCCCAGAATCAAAAATAAACAATCGTACTTAGTCTGCTGTACCTAGGTTTTCGTCCCTAGGCTTTCTTTGTACGAGCGAGTTTGTATTGTGAGTCTAAGTTCAGTCCTCCGATAATTGTTCTGTTCTTTTACAATCAATGGCAAACAGGAGTCAACGCATTACCACTCACTCCATCGGCACAAGCGACCCAGATTAAACAAAAGTATACTCCTAGGACTACGTCTAAGTCCTATATTGTAACACTGTTCTGTTTGTATTGAAATTTACAATCAAAGAATTTTAATGGTAAACAAGAACAACCACAACATTGAATTCAGCAACCTAACTGAAGTCAATGTCAATAGTGAGGACTGGAGGACACCTTTCATTGATTTTGCAGTACATGACATATTGCCAGAAGATCCTAAAGAAGCTACAAGTATCCGCCGTCGATCACTTCGATTCTATTATAATCATACTACTAAGTCATTGTATCGAAGAATTTTTGATGGATTACTCTTGAGGTGTCTAGCTGGTGATGAAGCAAAGCAGATATTACATGAAGCTCATGATGGTGTTTGTGGAGCACATCAACCTGGTCCTATACTACAGGATCGTATCCGACGTATGGGCTACTACTGGCCCTCTATGGTATCAAATACTATTGATTATGCAAAAAAATGTCGTGCATGTCAAATTTATACAGATTTCATTCACCAACCGTCGGAATTTCTTCATCCAACTGCAGCCTCATGGCCTTTTGAAGCTTGGGGCATGGATATAATTGGCCTATCAATCCTCCTTCATCTAAAGGACATCGGTTCATCTTAGCCATAACTGATTATTTTTCCAAGTGGACAGAAGCTATACCTTTGGCTGAAGTAAAAACTAGTAGCGTTATCAACTTCATCAAACATCATGTGATATATAGATTTGGTGTCCCTCACCGAATCATTCATGATAATGGGCCGCAATTCATCAGCCAGAACTTTTATAGGTTCTGTGATGACAACAGAATCAATAATGTTGCCTCAACAGCCTATAATCCTGCGGCTAACGGGTTGGCTGAAGCATTCAACAAGACCATTATCAAACTCCTTAAAAAGTTTGTCTCTATCAACAAACGTAATTGGAGTGATAAACTTGGAGAATGTCTATGGGCATATTGCACAATTGTCCGTAACCCCATAGGTTGCACACCTTTTTCTCTGGTGTATGGATGTGAAGCGGCACTATCTTTAGAGATTCAAATTCCATCATTAAGAATCGCCATTGCTAATGAGCTTACTACAAACAATAATGATCGTCTTCGGCTTCAGAAATTGGAGGCACTCGATGAAAAAAGGTTATTGGCTCAATAACACATTAAACTTTATCAGGCACAGATTTCAAAAGCTTTCAATCGCAAAGTCAGAGTGTGAACATTTCAAGAAGGCGAGTTGGTTCTTACAGTCAGACGTCCTATGACTATGACACATATGAGCAAAGGCAAGTTCGAGGCAAAATGGAAAGGACCGTATGTGATAAATAAAGTCTTCTATAATGGAGCCTATCAATTAACAGATATGGACGGCAGAGTTGCTATGATGCCCATCAATGGCAAATTTCTCAAGAAATATTATGTATAAAGACAAAATGTACTTTATTTTCAAAGACATGATATAAATAAAAGTTCATTTTTTATTCAAAAGCAGAATGGAATTACATAATATTAAGGACGGAGAGGAGGCCCTGATCCTTCGTGATTAAATACATAGTTCGCCAATCGTTCAAGCATCTTATTGCCAGAACTCACGAAAAACTCGCAAGTGTAGAAGCATGGAAAATATCAGAGTAATGGTCCATGCGGCTCTGGGAAGAAGCCCATGCGGCTCTTACAGGAGCTGCCTTATGCGATTCAAAGAAGACTCTCAATCTAATGCGGCTCGGGAGTGTATGCGGTTCAGCAGAAATATGCGGCCCGGTCGACGCCACATCCCCCCTTGGGATCCCTTCCTACAGCTGGCCGTTTGAGTAAGTGGCCTCATTTAATGCTCTGATACGACTCGACGACCGTGACGGCTCTGACATAAAGTGTCATAATGGTTCTGCCATAATGACAGACTCTTCGGGAAAAGAAGAAAATCTCTGACCCGATCCGTCAGAAGTCCCAGGTTGCCACGTAGCAATCAGCCATATGCGGCCCACCAAGAGTCCAGTCCCTGCGGCCCAACACAACGTTGTACATGCGGCTCCCTGAGAACTCATTCCCTACGGCTCAAGGCAACGCTAGTTTATGCGGCTCGCAGAGACTATGCATATGCGGCTCATTGAGAGTTCATCACCTGCGGCTCAATAAAGCATTGTCCCATGCGGCTCACGAGGAGTATCTCCCTGCGGTTCAAGTGTCGTCCATCCTATGCGGCTCTGGCAGGACCCACAATTAAAACACGTGGCATCGAATCAATCGAGGATCTAACCGAATCCCAACAAGTATATTTGACATCATCGTCATAATTACTAAGATCAGGGCATATCATTTATCATCAAGCCAATGGGACACGTGGCGAGCAATCGGGCATTGGTATAATCAATTATGAAGATTTAAAGCAGTTAACATTAACTGCTCACAAGATTCGGTGCTATCCGCATTAATGGCCTAGATTCATTGCAATCAGGATCAAGGGTTCAGATAGATTGAGGGAGCGCCGACATTCCAAACAATCATTAGCAAACCCTAATGATCATACCCCACCCTTATAAATAGCCAGCATCATTTCTCTGCAAAAGGACCGACAACAAAAGAATAAAAATATACAGAGTCAGAGAGAGAATACACAGAGAGAGAGAGAGAGAAGCCAGGAGAGCAACAGAGGAGCAAAAAGAGCACTTCTTCGTCAACGCCAACCATCTTTTCACAAGGAGCCAAGGCTGCATACCGATCGTCCAAGGAGTAAGGCAGGGCTGCCGTCGCCTTCCCAAGCCTCTATCGTCACCCCCAGAATCTAAAATAAACAATTGCACTTAGATTGCTGTACCTAGGTTTTCGTCCCTAGGCTTTCTTTGTACAAGCGAGTTTGTATTGTGAGTCTAAGTTCAGTCCTCCGATAATTGTTCTGTACTTTTACAATCAATGGCTCGTTGACTATCACACGGGCCTCGGATGGAAAGTTGTATACAACTGCTCAAGTCCAGCCCCCCGCGACAAACAGACAGAGTGGTTCCTCTGACCTGCGGGAAACGATCCTCCACAAATGCAAGAAAATAGAAGGAGTGTCGGTGTGCAAAGAGTCCTCGCTTGGACATCGCTGCACCCAAATTATCGTTAATTGCTGCTGCAACAACGCGGCAATGACGGAAGCTCGGCCATCCGTCTTCCAAAGGCTACAGCACCCGAACTCAGAAGATGAGGCACCTCCTGTTGTCTCCTGCAATTCTGCTCAAAAGGTTCCCACCGAAGAGAGGAGGAAGAAAATGAGCATCTCCAGTCCGAAGATATCAACCACTACAACTAAGAAACTGTCGTCTAAACGGTTGTCCTCCACTAGTGTATTCCAACACACCCGTTCAAAGACAAAATTTATTGCGATGGGAAATTCATCATCCACATCGCTGGGGGTTGAAGGAGCTGGGGGTAGCACTCCTTCGAACATCCGCAACAATTCGATGTTCCAAGGAACCGAGTCCGCACAAACAACTCTTCCATCAGGAGCAACGGACGCTGATGCCCCCGAGGACATTCGTAACTCTCAAGACAAGGCAAGCTCTGAAGCTGGGGATACCATTCCCTCCGAGTCCGAGCCCGAAGAGAACATTCCCACCTATCCCGATGACTTCTCGGTGTATGGGTACGACTGTCACGACCCGCACCCACCGTGAGGGTACGAGTACGTAACAGCGCCCAGCCTACGCCGCAGTGTCGGCGGTAGAACGCTATTCTAGGTCATGAACTATAACTAACATAATATGAATACGCTCCATAAGAAGGCCAACACAGAGGTATAACTCAATCACAATCTATAGATAGAAAATGGTACGATAAAATAGATAAGTTAATCCTCAACTGAGGTACAATAGAAACTAAATACAAGTCTCAACATCTCTACAATATACAACTCTGAAACAAAGACATAAGCTAAACATGAAAGGAAATAGTCTAAGCTATCTACTCTATACAAGGTATCATCCTGAGCAGCTGCCTGAACCTCGCCAGGGGTCCAGGTCGCGAGTGTCATCTAGGCAAGCTCCAAGTAAGGGGGTGCAGGATTCCTCATCATCCTCTGTAAAATTTTCAACAGGTCCAGTCAGGACGGGAGCGAGCACAGTACATCTCATGCAGTTCATATCATGACAGGAAATATAAAGCATGCAATAGAATAAAATACATGAACGCTGTAAGAAGATGTACATGAAACAGGAGAGATATTTGATAACTGGAAATATATACATGATAAGTAAGAACAGTAAGTGACTAGTAATTTAGAGTACAAGATGGCATGTAATTGGCTTAGGTTGAACATGATGTACATGAGTGAACATGTGGGACATCAGCCAATAAGGCTGATGTGTACATGATAAAACATGAAAAGTAACAGAGTGAACATGATGGGTAAATCACATGACCATTTATACTCACCCCTACCCACAATTAATATACAAGGATCTAGACCCGTTACGTTACGGACATGATGTTTTGGTTATACAGGAAACACATGAGGAAACATGAGCATACATGAAAGAACATGAGAGTACATGAACGTACATGAAAGAACATGAGAGAACATGAGTGTACATGAATAATGCAGAAGCGAGGAATACATGATGTACATGAAACACATGTCATAAAGTATCCGATGCTCCCGCTAAAGGGGATAACATCCCAAGAAGAGATCCGTATAGTACTAATCCATGATGATAACGTGACAGCATCAAGTAAAAGTAATCTAGAGCGAGAATATAAATCGTGACAAGTATAAAACGATCAGAGAATGTACTCGCCTCGTATCTGAATGTCTGAAGTAAACGTACTGTCCAAGATGAGGTACCTGACTCCTAGTTAGAGCAACACAAGTCAAGATGTATATAGAGGGTGATATATGAAATGTACAATGCATATGCATGCTGTCTAGGTCAAACTAGGCTAAAGTCGACACTTGGTCAACTCTAGTCAACCACACTAGTCAACCTAGGTCAAGTCCTAGCCCAAACAAGTCTAACAAGTCTCACTAGGCCTAACCAAGCCTAATCTAGCAATCACACACCAATCATAAGGCTATACAAGCCAAACACAAGCACATATCAAGGCACATCCTATTCATGCATGTTCAACATTATATATATATATAAAAAGAGGAAGGAACTAACATGTAAGCTATGTGTGTGTGTGAACATGGATGTGTACATGAAAAGAGAAATCAACACTAGGCCATATATCTTATACCCACATATATATGTCTATACACACATATATGTATATAACTATAGGGAATCTCTATTTACCATATTAACACATTAGCCATATATAATATATACATATATATATTGAGAGAGAGATAGAGAAGAGCATGTGGTATGTGAACTAAGCATGACATGTGTACCAGTGTTCAGGAATTTAGTGTGTGGGGCAATACCATGTGTGAGCCTCAAACCTACCATCAGTTAACATTATAGAGGATACTTCTCTATATTGTGTAGGTGTGTCTGTGATCCTGAAACAGGAATATAGTTGTGTATAGCTTAAATCAATCAATATGTATACATGATTCTCAGATTTCATTAAGTTAAAGGGTGTACGGGTGTTAATGTGTGACAGGAGGGTGATATGTAGGAAGCCATGTGTGTGAATGGTGTCTATGTTCATGAGGGAAGAGTAAACTCAGATTACAACATAGGAATTTCTCAGTTTTTGGTGAACCAAAACAAACTAAGATTCTTAAACACAGTTCTCAGTTTTGTACATAAGGAAATCTCAGATTTCCTAACACATTTCTAGTTTTATAAACATTGAAAACCAAATTTACTTAACACCCCACAATCTCAGTTTATGCTTGAGTTCTCAGGTATTTATGAATTCAGTATTCACAATGGTTAGACATTAACCCATACCAGTTTTTAGTTTGTTAGCAATACTCTCAACAATCAACCCAACTTGATTTCAGCCTAACAAATAATCTCAGATTTATACATAAAGGGGGAAAACTCAGTTAACATTTATCATGAACAATCTCAGATATTTGCTTGAGTTCTCAGTTTTGACCCAAAATCTCAGTTTCAAAACATAGGAATCTCAGGTTTTTAAATGTATAGAACCATCTCAGTTTTCATGTTTGGAAATCTCAGTTTTTCTAGATGAGTTCAACTCAGTTAACCCAATGGGAAATCTCAGGTTTTTACTTTTATTCACATTGAAAACAGAAATCCAACCCCTCATTCGAAATCCATGCTACAAACCCCAACATGCATACATATGATCCTACCTATGTAAACTCATAGCACAGACATGTTAATCATGTATTAACATTATAATTAACATTTAATTAACAATCAACATCTCTCTGAATTCTGAAAACTGGAACTAAACATGGTATCAGAAAAAGGATTTGCAATGAATCGAACTCAAATCAATTTGAAGATCCCAAACCTATATCGTAAACTAATTTGGAGATATAAACTAAACTTAGACATAATGTAAATTTCTGTTTAAAAATCGAATTTAAACATTTGTTTGAAACAGTGAACTATAATAACATGTATCAGTAAAACAAAACTCTTGAAACCCAACCCAATTCGAAGAACAAAACATGATAAAAACCCAAAGTAAATGTTGGTAAACATTGTGTCATGCATACACGTGTTAAACATGATGTTTGTGTCCAAGCAAGTAGACACAAACGTGTCCAAAACCTATTTACACTGAAGATGACAACACTGCACACAGGCAGCCTCGTGCACGTGTTCACCTAGGTCTAGGACACGACACAGGCGTCCACGTGTCTCGTGGTCACGTGTGTAGGTTCACCTAGGGTCAGGCTATGTGTTCCACACCCTGATACGTGTCTACGTGTCGTGTAGGAAGGACACGAGACGCGTATCAGAGCCGATCTACTGCGTGCACTGTGCAGTGTAAAACCAGTGCACGTGTCCGTGCTCCCTCGACACGACACGATTCGCCACCAAACTTTGGGGGAGGCATGACAGACATTGCCCCTTCCCCCATGTCAAGTTTGAAGTGTCCACGTGTCCTGTGTGGGGAGAAAAAGAGGTCGGGTAGCAGGACACTGCACGACAGCGTCGTGCAGCGTGTCCGTGTCAATTTTTGACACGAAAACAGCACGGATTCGTGCTCAGTGTTAGTGATTCGTGATCAGCACCTATAGGGCTATAAAATTGTTCAAATAGATTTCGAAAATAATAACATTTTGTTCACTGTGGCAATACACCAAACACTTTAGTATTAACCTAGATACGTGTCCGATACGGACACCAAACCCAATCTAATTCCTACAAAACTTAGCCTATAGATCCTTGGTACCTATATGCATGCATTCATGAAGAGGAATCACAATATTAATAGGTTTTGAGGCATTTTATCTATTGAGTGAAAACTCAATGAAAACCAAGGAAATAGGGGGTTTTTCTTCAAATGATGATGCCAAATGCTTGTGCAACCTTGCTAGCTAGCTCCCCTTAGCATCCTCAATGGTAGGGGATCCCAATGCAAGAAGTTTGGCTCAATTTGGAGTTGATTTGGATATTTGGGGAGAAGTTTAGGGAAGAACACAAAAGAGGCAAATAAAATGAATTAAAAATGGTGCAAATGATTAATGGGATGTATTTATAGTGGGTGGGGATGAGTGTTGGCTGCCATCAAGTTAGGGTTAGGGTTTAGGATGACGGGCTAAGGTTTCTCCAATAATTTCTAGCTAATCTAAGGGCTCACAATTAAAGTAACATCCTTTAACCTTTAGCCTAAAATATCTCCTTAACAAATATCTAGATATTTCACTAATGTAATTACTTAATGAAACCCTCTAACTTAGTCTCTAGGGTCATGATTAACAATCTAGATTAGGCTAACTTCTAGGTCAAGACTCAACAATTTAACTAACACATATTTAATTAATATAATTCACAATTTCACAAAAGTGTCAAAATGACTAAAATATCCCTAGGCTTAAAAGTAGAAATTTGAAATCCTAAACACATGATTAGGTCTCATTGGTCATGATTAGTCTTCTAGGTCATGTATGACTAATGTTACACTAGCAAAACACTAATTCACATTTCACTCAATTAAATAGTTTTAAAAATAACTAAAAATCACCAAAAATCATATCATGACTAAAATCAAATATTTTAATGATTTAAAAATACAAAAGTTCAAATTTACCCTTATTTTGGAAAAGTGGGTGTTACAAGTCTACCCCCCTTAAAAGAATTTCGTCCTCGAAATTAAGATGGTCGTACTTCTTCTAGAGTCTCGTCCCCAACAATCATGGTCTCAGAACTTACCTAAATCCTACAATTTAAAAGAATGGCATACAAGGTCATGGCATATGGCGGCAGTTGAAAGTCTCACCTAGGTATACTAGTCATGCTAAACCCAAACGGTCATTGGATATCAAAATATACAAGCAATCTAGGGTGCTAAACTGGGAAAATTACAGAAACAACAAATCATCAAGGCTGTAATGCAGTCTTTTATTCTATATGAAAACCGGTAAATATAAACAACGGAGAACCAGCTACAAAGGTCCCTACTCTAAAGCCAGGGCTATACTGTCATTTCTAAGATAAAGGCCTAATCACAACTCATCAAATCATCATACTAAGAAAGAGTTTATAACTAATAAATTTCTACAAGGAATTAGACTAGTCAACTAAAGTTATCCCTACTCCTAAGTTATTTGATGATGGAAACAAAAAAAAAATTTAACAGAAGAGAAATGAAAGAGGTGATACTTTAAAAACCTTCAAGATATAATCTGATAATCACATGCGTCTGTCCAAAATCATGATACTCAGAATCCTCGTCACGCTAGTAAGCAAGGCTGCAATGAACGGTAGAGTCCATAACTGGGGTATGCATCTCTATGATCAAGTCGTCTGGAATCCTCGCTATGCCGACTAGTATAGCTGCGAGAAATTCCAATCTCATGATCAAGATATGTACATCCGAAGTCAGGTCCCTATGTTCTTGCCACGCCGGCTAATATAGCTGCGGAAAACTCTAGGTTCCATAATAAAGTAGACGTTTTACCGTCCCTGTTATTTCCGTCAACATATGTTATCAGAAGATACCGTAACTCGGGTCATAAAATTCATCTCGATAAAAAAATCAAATCAACAACGATCTATCAAAATCAAATTCAATATCAAGGAGTAAGGGTAAATCAAAACAAGAGAAAAGGATTTCAAATTTGAAGTTCAGAATAAGATTCTCAAGGGGCATCCTAGGAATCTCTCAAGGAATTCTAACTGTGATTGAGTACCTCAAAAATATCCTACTACTACTGCAGGCTGTAGTGATACTCTAGTTTGAATATCACTACATAAACTCGACCTGCATGGGCCACCACTAAAAATGTGTCACGACCCGTACCCACCGTGAGGGCACGAGTACGTAACAGCGCCCAGCCTACGCCGCAGTGTCGACGGTAGAACGATGTTCTAGGTCATGAACTATAACTAACATAATATGAATACCCTCCATAAGAAGGCCAACACAGAGGTATAACTAAATTACAATCTATAGATAGAAAATGGTACGATAAAATAGATAAGGAAATCCTCAACTGAGGTACAACAGAAACTAAATACAAGTCTCAACATCTCTACAATATACAACTCTGAAACAAAGATATAAGCTAAACATGAAAGGAAATAGTCTAAGCTATCTACTCTATACAAGGTATCATCCTGAGCAGCTGCCTGAACCTCGCCAGGGGTCCAGGTCGCGAGTGTCATCTAGGCAAGCTCCAAGTAAGGGGGTGCAGGGTTCCTCATCATCCTCTGTAAAATTTTCAACAGGTCCAGTCAGGACGGGAGCGAGCACAGTACATCTCATGCAGTTCATATCATGGCAGGAAATATAAAGCAGGCAATAGAATAAAATACATGAACGCTGTAAGAAGATGTACATGAAACATGAGAGATATTTGATAACTGGAAATATATACATGATAAGTAAGAACAGTAAGTGACTAGTGATTTAGAGTACGAGATGGCATGTAATTGGCTTAGGTTGAACATGATGTACATGAGTGAACATGTGGGACATCAGCCAATAAGGCTGATGTGTACATGATAAAACATAAAAAGTAACAGAGTGAACATGATGGGTAAATCACATGACCATTTATACTCACCCCTACCCACAATTAATACACAAGGATCTAGTCCCGTTACGTTACGGACATGATGTTTTGGTTACACAGGAAACACATGAGGAAACATGAGCGTACATGAAAGAACATGAGAGTACATGAACGTACATGAAAGAACATGAGAGAACATGAGTGTACATGAATAACGCAGAAGCGAGGAATACATGATGTACATAAAACACATGTCATAAAGTATCCTATGCTCCCGCTAAGGGGGATAACATCCCAAGAAGAGATCCGTATAGTACTAATCCGTAATGATAACGTGACAGCATCAAGTAAAAGTAATCTAGAACGAGAATATAAATCGTGACAAGTATGAAACGATCAGAGAATGTACTCGCCTCGTATCTGAATGTCTGAAGTAAACGTACTGTCCAATATGAGGTACCTGACTCCTAGTGAGAGCAACACAAGTCAAGATGTATACAGAGGGTGATATATGAAATGTACAATGCATCTGCATGCTGTCTAGGTCAAACTAGGCTAAAGTCGACACTTGGTCAACTCTAGTCAACCACACTAGTCAACCTAGGTCAAGTCCTAGCCCAAACAAGTCTAACAAATCTCACTAGGCCTAACCAAGCCTAATCTAGCAATCACACACCAATCACAAGGCTATACAAGCCAAACACAAGCACATATCAAGGCACATCCTATTCATGCATGTTCAACATTATATATATATAAAAAGAGGAAGGAACTAACATGTAAGCTATGTGTGTGTGTGAACATGGATGTGTACATGAAAAGAGAAATCAACACTAGGCCATATATCTTATACCCACATATATATATGTCTATACACACATATATGTATATAACTATAGGGAATCTCTATTTACCATATTAACACATTAGCCATATATAATATATACATATATATATTGAGAGAGAGATAGAGAAGAGCATGTGGCATGTGAACTAAGCATGACATGTGTACCAGTGTTCAGGAATTTAGTGTGTGGGGCAATACCATGTGTGAGCCTCAAACCTACCATCAGTTAACATTATAGAGGATACTTCTCTATATTGTGTAGGTGTGTCTGTGATCCTGAAACAGGAATATAGTTGTGTATAGCTTAAATCAATCAATATGTATACATGATTCTCAGATTTCATTAAGTTAAAGGGTGTGAGGGTGTTAATGTGTGATAGGAGGGTGATATGTAGGAAGCCATGTGTGTGAATGGTGTCTATGTTCATGAGGGAAGAGTAAACTCAGATTACAACATAGGAATTTCTCAGTTTTTGGTGAACCAAAACAAACTAAGATTCTTAAACACAGTTCTCAGTTTTGTACATAAGGAAATCTCAGATTTCCTAACACATTTCTAGTTTTATAAACATTGAAAACCAAATTTACTTAACACCCCACAATCTCATTTTATGCTTGAGTTCTCAGGTATTTATGAATTCAGTATTCACAATGGTTAGACATTAACCCATACCAGTTTTTAGTTTGTTAGCAATACTCTCAACAATCAACCCAACTTGATTTCAGCCTAACAAATAATCTCAGATTTATACATAAAGGGGGAAAACTCAGTTAACATTTATCATGAACAATCTCAGATATTTGCTTGAGTTCTCAGTTTTGACCCAAAATCTCAGTTTCAAAACATAGGAATCTCAGGTTTTTAAATGTATAGAACCATCTCAGTTTTCATGTTTGGAAATCTCAGTTTTTCTAGATGAGTTCAACTCAGTTAACCCAATGGGAAATCTCAGGTTTTTACTTTTATTCACATTGAAAACAGAAATCCAACCCCTCATTCGAAATCCATGCTACAAACCCCAACATGCATACATATGATCCTACCTATGTAAACTCATAGCACAGACATGTTAATCATGTATTAACATTATAATTAACATTTAATTAACAATCAACATCTCTCTGAATTCTGAAAACTGGAACTAAACATGGTATCAGAAAAAGGATTTGCAATGAATCGAACTCAAATCAATTTGAAGATCCCAAACCTATATCGTAAACTAATTTGGAGATATAAACTAAACTTAGACATAATGTAAATTTCTGTTTAAAAATCGAATTTAAACATTTGTTTGAAACAGTGAACTATAATAACATGTATCAGTAAAACAAAACTCTTGAAACCCAACCCAATTCGAAGAACAAAACATGATAAAAACCCAAAGTAAATGTTGGTAAACATTGTGTCATGCATACACGTGTTAAACATGATGTTTGTGTCCAAGCAAGTAGACACAAACGTGTCCAAAACCTATTTACACTGAAGATGACAACACTGCACACAGGCAGCCTCGTGCACGTGTTCACCTAGGTCTAGGACACGACACAGGCGTCCACGTGTCTCGTGGTCACGTGTGTAGGTTCACCTAGGGTCAGGCTATGTGTTCCACACCCTGATACGTGTCCACGTGTCGTGTAGGAAGGACACGAGACGCGTATCAGAGCCGATCTACTGTGCGCACTGTGCAGTGTAAAACCAGTGCACGTGTTCGTGCTCCCTCGATACGACACGATTCGCCACCAAACTTCGGGGGAGGCATGACAGACATTGCCCCTTCCCCCATATCAAGTTTGAAGTGTCCATGTGTCCTGTGTGGGGAGAAAAAGAGGTCGGGTAGCAGGACACTGCACGACAGCGTCGTGCAGCGTGTCCGTGTCGATTTTTGACACGAAAACAGCACGGATTCGTGCTCAGTGTTAGTGATTCGTGATCAGCACCTATAGGGATAGAAAATTGTTCAAATAGTTTTCGAAAATAATAACATTTTGTTCACTGTGGCAATACACCAAACACTTTAGTATTAACCTAGATACGTGTCCGATACGGACACCAAACCCAATCTAATTCCTACAAAACTTAGCCTATAGATCCTTGGTACCTATATGCATGCATTCATGAAGAGGAATCACAATATTAATAGGTTTTGAGGCATTTTACCTATTGAGTAAAAACTCAATGAAAACTAAGGAAAGGGGGGGTTCTTCTTCAAATGATGATGCCAAATGCTTGTGCAACCTTGCTAGCTAGCTCCCCTTAGCATCCTCAATGGTAGAGGATCCCAATGCAAGAAGTTTGGCTCAATTTGGAGTTGTTTTGGATAATTGGGGAGAAGTTTAGGGAAGAACACAAAAGAGGCAAATAAAATGAATTAAAAATGGTGCAAATGATTAATGGGATGTATTTATAGGGGGTGGGGATGAGTGTTGGCTGCCATCAAGTTAGGGTTAGGGTTTAGGATGAGGGGCTACGGTTTCTCCAACAATTTCTAGCTAATCTAAGGGCTCACAATTAAAGTAACATCCTTTAACCTTTAGCCTAAAATATCTCCTTAACAAATATCTAGATATTTCACTAATGTAATTACTTAATGAAACCCTCTAACTTAGTCTCTAGGGTCATGATTAACAATCTAAATTAGGCTAACTTCTAGGTCAAGACTCAACAATTTAACTAACACATATTTAATTAATATAATTCACAATTTCATAAAAGTGTCAAAATGACTAAAATACCCCTAGGCTTAAAACTAGAAATTTGAAATCCTAAACACATGATTAGGTCTCATTGGTCATGATTAGTCTTCTAGGTCATGTATGACTAATGTTACACTAGCAAAACACTAATTCACATTTCACTCAATTAATTAGTTTTAAAAATAACTAAAAATCACCAAAAATCATATCATGACTAAAATCAAATATTTTAATGATTTAAAAATACAAAAGTTTAAATTTACCCTTATTTTGGAAAAGTGGGTGTTACAAGTCTACCCCCCTTAAAAGAATTTCGTCCTCGAAATTAAGATGGTCGTACTTCTTCTAGAGTCTCGTCCCCAACAATCATGGTCTCAGAACTTACCTAAATCCTACAATTTAAAAGAATGGCATACAGGGTCATGGCATATGGTGGCAGTTGAAAGTCTCACCTAGGTATACTAGTCATGCTAAACCCAAACGGTCATTGGATATCAAAAAATACAAGCAATCTGGGGTGCTAAACTGGGAAAATTACAGAAACAACAAATCATCAAGGCTGTAATGAAGTCTTTTATTCTATATGAAAACCGGTAAATATAAACAACGGAGAACCAGCTACAAGGGTCCCTACTCTAAAGCCAGGGCTATACTATCATTCCTAAGATAAAGGCCTAATCACAACTCATCAAATCATCATACTAAGAAAGAGTTTATAACTAATGAATTTCTACAAGGAATTAGACTAGTCAACTAAAGTTATCCCTACTCCTAAGTTATTTGATGATGGAAACAAAAATTTTTTTTTTAACAGAAGAGAAATGAAACAGGTGATACTTTAAAAACCTTCAAGATATAATCTGATAATCACATGCGTCTGTCCAAAATCATGATACTCAGAATCCTCGCTATGCTAGTAAGCAAGGCTGCAATGAACGGTAGAGTCCATAACTGGGGTATGCATCTCTATGATCAAGTCGTCTGGAATCCTTGCTATGCCGACTAGTATAGCTGCGAGAAATTCCAATCTCATGATCAAGATATGTACATCCGAAGTCAGGTCCCTATGTTCTTGCCACGCCGGCTAATATAGCTACGGTAAACTCTAGGTTCCATAATAAAGTAGACGTTTTACCATCCCTGTTATTTTTGTCAACATATGTTATCAGAAGATACCGTAACTCGGGTCATAAAATTCATCTCGATAAGAAAATCAAATCAACAACGATCTATCAAAATCAAATTCAATATCAAGGAGTAAGGGTAAATCAAAACAAGAGAAAAGGATTTCAAATTTGAAGTTCAGAATGAGATTCTCAAGGGGCATCCTAGGAATCTCTCAAGGAATTCTAACTGTGATTAAGTACCTCAAAAATATCCTACTACTACTGCAGGCTGTAGTGATACTCTAGTTCAAATATCACTACATAAACTCGACCTGCATGGGCCACCACTAAAAATGTGTCACGACCCGCACCCACCGTGAGGGTACGAGTACGTAACAGAGCCCAGCCTACGCCGCAGTGTAGGCGGTAGAACGCTGTTCTAGGTCATGAACTATAACTAACATAATATGAATACCCTCCATAAGAAGGCCAACACAGAGGTATAACTAAATCACAATCTATAGATAGAAAATGGTACGATAAAATAGATAAGGAAATCCTCAACTGAGGTACAACAGAAACTAAATACAAGTCTTAACATCTCTACAATATACAACTCTGAAACAAAGACATAAGCTAAACATGAAAGGAAATAGTCTAAGCTATCTACTCTATATAAGGTATCATCCTGAGCAGCTGCTGAACCTCGCCAGGGGTCCAGGTCGCGAGTGTCATCTAGGCAAGCTCCAAGTAAGGGGGTGCAGGGTTCCTCATCATCCTCTGTAAAATTTTCAACAGGTCCAGTCAGGACGGGAGCGAGCACAGTACATCTCATGCAGTTCATATCATGGCAGGAAATATAAAGCAGGCAATAGAATAAAATACATGAACGCTGTAAGAAGATGTACATGAAACATGAGAGATATTTGATAACTGGAAATATATACATGATAAGTAAGAACAGTAAGTGACTAGTGATTTAGAGTACAAGATGGCATGTAATTGGCTTAGGTTGAACATGATGTACATGAGTGAACATGTAGGACATCAGCCAATAAGGCTGATGTGTACATGATAAAACATAAAAAGTAACAGAGTGAACATGATGGGTAAATCACCTGACCATTTATACTCACCCCTACCCACAATTAATACACAAGGATCTAGTCCTGTTACGTTACAGACATGATATTTTGGTTACACAGGAAACACATAAGAAAACATGAGCGTACATGAAAGAACATGAGAGTACATGAACGTACATGAAAGAACATGAGAGAACATGAGTGTACATGAATAACGCAGAAGCGAGGAATACATGATGTACATGAAACACATGTCATAAAGTATCCGATGCTCCCGCTAAGGGGGATAACATCCCAAGAAGAGATCCGTATAGTACTAATCCGTGATGATAACGTGACAGCATCAAGTAAAAGTAATCTAGAGCGAGAATATAAATCGTGACAAGTATGAAACGATCAGAGAATGTACTCGCCTCGTATCTGAATGTCTGAAGTAAACGTACTGTCCAAGATGAGGTACCTGACTCCTAGTTAGAGCAACACAAGTCAAGATGTATACAGAGGGTGATATATGAAATGTATAATGCATATGCATGCTGTCTAGGTCAAACTAGGCTAAAGTCGACACTTGGTCAACTCTAGTCAACCACACTAGTCAACCTAGGTCAAGTCCTAGCCCAAACAAGTCTAACAAGTCTCACTAGGCCTAACCAAGCCTAATCTAGCAATCACACACCAATCACAAGGCTATACAAGCCAAACACAAGCACATATCAAGGCACATCCTATTCATGCATGTTCAACATTATATATATAAAAAGAGGAAGGAACTAACATGTAAGCTATGTGTGTGTGTGAACATGGATGTGTACATGAAAAGAGAAATCAACACTAGGCCATATATCTTATACCCACATATATATATGTCTATACACACATATATGTATATAACTATAGGGAATCTCTATTTACCATATTAACACATTAGCCATATATAATATATACATATATATATTGAGAGAGAGATAGAGAAGAGCATGTGGCATGTGAACTAAGCATGTCATGTGTACCAGTATTCAGGAATTTAGTGTGTGGGGCAATACCATGTGTGAGCCTCAAACCTACCATCAGTTAACATTATAGAGGATACTTCTCTATATTGTGTAGGTGTGTCTGTGATCCTGAAACAGGAATATAGTTGTGTATAGCTTAAATCAATCAATATGTATACATGATTCTCAGATTTCATTAAGTTAAAGGGTGTGAGGGTGTTAATGTGTGATAGGAGGGTGATATGTAGAAAGCCATGTGTGTGAATGGTGTCTATGTTCATGAGGGAAGAGTAAACTCAGATTACAACATAGGAATTTCTCAGTTTTTGGTGAACCAAAACAAACTAAGATTCTTAAACACAGTTCTCAGTTTTGTACATAAGGAAATCTCAGATTTCCTAACACATTTCTAGTTTTATAAACATTGAAAACCAAATTTACTTAACACCCCACAATCTCAGTTTATGCTTGAGTTCTCAGGTATTTATGAATTCAGTATTCACAATGGTTAGAAATTAACCCATACCAGTTTTTAGTTTGTTAGCAATACTCTCAACAATCAACCCAACTTGATTTCAGCCTAACAAATAATCTCAGATTTATACATAAAGGGGGAAAACTCAGTTAACATTTATCATGAACAATCTCAGATATTTGCTTGAGTTCTCAGTTTTGCCCCAAAATCTCAGTTTCAAAACATAGGAATCTCAGGTTTTTAAATGTATAGAACCATCTCAGTTTTCATGTTTGGAAATCTCAGTTTTTCTAGATGAGTTCAACTCAGTTAACCCAATGGGAAATCTCAGGTTTTTACTTTTATTCACGTTGAAAACAGAAATCCAACCCCTCATTCGAAATCCATGCTACAAACCCCAACATGCATACATATGATCCTACCTATGTAAACTCATAGCACAGACATATTAATCATGTATTAACATTATAATTAACATTTAATTAACAATCAACATCTCTCTGAATTCTGAAAACTGGAACTAAACATGGTATCAGAAAAAGGATTTGCAATGAATCGAACTCAAATCAATTTGAAGATCCCAAACCTATATCGTAAACTAATTTGGAGATATAAACTAAACTTAAACATAATGTAAATTTTTGTTTAAAAATTGAATTTAAACATTTGTTTGAAACAGTGAACTATAATAACATGTATCAGTAAAACAAAACTCTTGAAACCCAACCCAATTCGAAGAACAAAACATGATAAAAACCCAAAGTAAATGTTGGTAAACATTGTGTCATGCATACACGTGTTAAACATGATGTTTGTGTCCAAGCAAGTAGACACAAACGTGTCCAAAACCTATTTACACTGAAGATGACAACACTGCACACAGACAGCCTCGTGCACGTGTTCACCTAGGTCTAGGACACGACACAGGCGTCCACGTGTCTCGTGGTCACATTTGTAGGTTCACCTAGGGTCAGGCTATGTGTTCCACACCCTGATACGTGTCCACGTGTCGTGTAGGAAGGACACGAGACGCGTATCAAAGCCGATCTACTACGCGCACTGTGCAGTATAAAACCAGTGCACGTGTCCGTGCTCCCTCGACACGACACGATTCGCCACCAAACTTCGGGGGAGGCATGACAGACATTGCCCCTTCCCCCATGTCAAGTTTAAAGTGTCCACGTGTCCTGTGTGGGGAGAAAAAGAGGTCGGGTAGCAGGATACTGCACGACAGCGTCGTGCAGCGTGTCCATGTCGATTTTTGACACAAAAATAGTACGGATTCGTGCTCAGTGTTAGTGATTCGTGATCAGCACCTATAGGGCTAGAAAATTGTTCAAATAGTTTTCGAAAATAATAACATTTTGTTCACTGTGGCAATACACCAAACACTTTAGTATTAACCTAGATACGTGTCCGATACGGACACCAAACCCAATCTAATTCCTACAAGACTTAGCCTATAGATCCTTGGTACCTATATGCATGCATTCATGAAGAGGAATCACAATATTAATAGGTTTTGAGGCATTTTACCTATTGAGTGAAAACTCAATGAAAACCAAGGAAAGGGGGGTTCTTCTTCAAATGATGATGCCAAATGCTTGTGCAACCTTGCTAGCTAGCTCCCCTTAGCATCCTCAATGGTAGGGGATCCCAATGCAAGAAGTTTGGCTCAATTTGGAGTTGTTTTGGATATTTTAGGAGAAGTTTAGGGAAGAACACAAAAGAGGCAAATAAAATAAATTAAAAATGGTGCAAATGATTAATGGGATGTATTTATAGGGGGTGGGGATGAGTGTTGGCTGCCATCAAGTTAGGGTTAGGGTTTAGGATGAGGGGCTAAGGTTTCTCCAACAATTTCTAGCTAATCTAAGGGCTCACAATTAAAGTAACATCCTTTAACCTTTAGCCTAAAATATCTCCTTAACAAATATCTAGATATTTCACTAATGTAATTACTTAATGAAACCCTCTAACTTAGTCTCTAGGGTCATGATTAACAATCTAGATTAGGCTAACTTCTAGGTCAAGGCTCAACAATTTAACTAACACATATTTAATTAATATAATTCACAATTTCACAAAAGTGTCAAAATGACTAAAATACCCATAGGCTTAAAAGTAGAAATTTGAAATCCTAAACACATGATTAGGTCTCATTGGTCATGATTAGTCTTCTAGGTCATGTATGACTAATGTTACACTAGCAAAACACTAATTCATATTTCACTCAATTAAATAGTTTTAAAAATAACTAAAAATCACCAAAAATCATATCATGACTAAAATCAAATATTTTAATGATTTAAAAATACAAAAGTTCAAATTTACCCTTATTTTGGAAAAGTGGGTGTTACAACGACTCAGAGGGCGCATCCTCCACCGTTCCTTCCATCACTCCTCATGTAAGAACGGTATTCATGACGGACAGCGATCAAGGTGGTTCCAGTGATCGCCAGCACATCGACAGTCTCAAAGCCATATTACTTGCTTTGGTCAAGTCTGTAGACGAGATTAAAGCGGCCCTGCCCACTCTACAAGGAGGAGCGCCTGGTCAAACAAACACGGGCCCCGCGGTCAATATAGATTCGAACTCAGCGGCACCAAACCCGGCAATAATCCTCCCGAAATAACAGCCCCCGCCGCGACAGATGAGACCCGAGAAGCAAGAAGAGAGGTCCAGGAGCTCCGTGCCATGTTTCATGCCCGAGAAAACCCTCAAGATCTCAGAATACGGCAACCATACCCTGCTGAGTGGAGGGATGTTCCATTCCCACCAAGATATAAGCCGTTCAACATCAACCCGTATGATGGCAAAACCTCAGCAAGTCGGTACATCACTTACTTTGAGGTCACCACCGACCATCTGCCCCATGAAGATGCGATCCTCACACGGTTATTCATTGGAGCATTGGAAGGAGTCGTCTTTTATTGGTACCGTAATCTACCGGACAACTGCATCCATTCTTTCGCCGGCTTCAAGCGCATGTTCTTGGAACGGTTCTATGAAGTAGGACAAGACGTCACTATGTCCACTCTCATGGACGTCGTCCAAGGGAAGAAGGAGTTAACAAGGAACTACATTGAGCGGTTTCGCCAGATCGCCATGAAGCTGCCTTCCGGAAATCCGGATTCTTCTTTGATTGAAATCTGCCAAAAGAGGCTGCTTCCAACAATCAGTCTCTGGATGGGTGAGAGTCAATTCAAAGATTGGAAGGCGTTCATCATCAGCGTCACAAGCGCTGAAGAACGACTGAAGAAGGCCCGCCAACTGGGGTTGCACATCTCAGAAGGAGAAAACAAGGACAAGCGTCTCAACAACGATAATGGGGGTAACCCCTCCAACAATCGTAACAGCAAGAAAAAACAGGCTATGGTGGCCGACACGGCCGAGAAGCCCGAGCCACAGCCAGCAGATAAGCAATGGCCTCAAATCACTTACTCTTTCGAAGACGGCCACGTCAAGCCTACCTTAGACATGCTCATACAAGGAGGTAGAATTCAGCTTCCCCCACCAAGACGGGAGCCTCGGCCGGCTGATTTGGAGAACCCGAAGTTCTGCCATTACCACCGTTATGTACACCATACTACACATGACTGCTACCAATTAAAACGGTACATCCAAAGCCTCATCGATTCGAACGCTCTGGCCATCGACTTCGAAGAGGTAACCGTAGCAGCCAATATGATGTCCGTACAATTCGGCGACTTCCCTCCGACGGAGACTCAAGACGGGGTAATCTCCGTCCCTCTCGCGACAATGGAGATTACCAATCTTCCTCCGCCTCGAGAACAAGCTGCTGGTCTAGTACCTCTCACCACCTCACGAGGAGAGGTCATGTGGGTCCATCCAGACTTGGTGTCAGAAGTGACTCGGCCCACACCATCTCCCACCAACAAAAAGAGTAGAAAAATCAAGACCTGTCACACAATTTCAGCAGACAACGAGGAAGCTACAGCCGTCGTCACGCGGTCCGGAGAGCAATCCCAACCCGTGGTTGACTGTCCTGCCGAAAATCACCAACCTACTACAACTGATGCTCTGGGACCGGCTCAGCCTTCGACGATCGACAAGCCTAGGCCGAAGGAGACTCGCTTCGACAAATCTCTCCGAAAGGACGCAGCCCAAGGGCTAGAGAGGCCCTACAACTTTGACATCTTAGCACAATTGGCTAACACTCCGGCCAAATTGTTATTATACGAACTTCTGAGGCTCTCCAAGGACGTTCGTATTGCATTGAGCGAAGCACTCCAAAATGCCGATGCCTATCTCGCTCAATCTAACCTCACTGGGGAGGACTCACCCATGGATCTCCAAGATAGTGCATGTACGGGAGCAATGCCCAACATCGTCTTCACTCCGTAGGACATGCTCATCAAAACCAACCTACATGATCGCCCGCTATACTACACGGGATACTTCGACAACGTGAAGGTGGATCGGATGCACATTGATCCTGGCTCTTCCATAAGCATCATCCCGAAAGGTCTGCTACATCATCTCCGCATTCCAATGCATCGCCTAACACCTACAAGCACCGCCATCAGCGGTTTCAATTCGGGCAGGAGCTACCCTATCGGGAAGATTCGTCTGAAGTGTCAGATTGGCGATCTCCAATTCGAGGTCACCTGCTACATCATAGATGCAGACACTTCTTACAACATCCTCTTGGAGCGCCCATGGATACACGATTATATGATCGTACCTTCCACGCTACACCAGTGCTTCAAATATGTCGACAAACACGGCTTCGTGAAGACAGAGTTTGCTGATATCGATCCCTTCAAAGGGGTCGAATCTTACTACTCGGACTCCTGTTTATACGAAAAGTCAAAGAGGCACCTGGATGAAGGAGACGCACAAGCTCATACTGAGACAGCCATGGGATCAGAAGGACCCCTGACAATCTACCTCCAAGCTCACAAACTGGGCAAGTCTGCACCCCTCACCGCCACTTTACGGAAGGACGCGATCAGCCTCTCGGCGCAAGAGAAGCAGATGATAATCCGGCTACCTAGATCCAGCCAAGTGCCGAGACCCACAACGGAGCCACTAACTATCAGGTTACCAAGAGTCAGTCAACCACAAACAGAGAAGATCAACCCCTCGGACAGGCCACTGACAATACGCCTTCCCAAGAAAGGTTGTCGCTTCGATGCAAGGTCTGACACTACCAGCGAACCAGCCACTCCTCGCTCTACATTGAATGCCAAACTGGGGTTCACCAGTCTGCCAACGACTTCACGCTCTGCTCCATCAACTGGACCACTGACGATCAAGCTTCCTAGGTCGTCCTCTCAGTCTTCGTTCACACAGGGGGTAGCCGAAGAGGAACCGGAGCTAGCCAAGTATGTGGCCGCCCACACTAATGTCCCCTCCGCTGATGATGTAATCCCCTTAGAAAAGATACCTTACTTCATCAATAAAGGGTTATCTTTGAACTACACCGAGCTCAATAAGCTATGTACGATGTATGCTATAGAACACGGTACAGGCGCTCACCTACACACACAGGTGACAAATGTGTACACCACAATCCTGCTTACTCCAGTAGAAGATGCTTACCGGATACACGAGGGAGGAGATCATCCAACCATCTTCGGTCGGACGAACAACCCTCATCCCCGCACCATAGAAGAAGTCGACCTCGGGTCAGATGCCGGGAGACTGCCTCTGTATCTCTATAGCCCTTAATCCAAATATCTCATGCAGAAACAGGGGTATGATCTGGAGACTACGTCGGGATTGAACTATGGCACTGGGCGACGATTACCTTTGAAGCCGCCAGTCCCGGCGGGCAAACCACGGAACTACTACAACAAAACTCGATGCGGGTTAGGGTATGTAACGCCTACTACGACCCCTGAGAGTTCAGATGAAGAATGCGACTGGCAGTCACATTCAACCGGATCACCAACTTCTGACTCAGATACCAGCATCGGGGATGTATTCAGACAAGTCATGTCAGTCAACATGGCGTTCGCCGACGCTTACGAGGAAGACGAAGACATCCCTGAAATCCTCGAACTAGAGCCATGGGCCTAGCAATTAGACGCGCAATGGGAAAAGCGGTTCGAACTGAGAGAACCTCCTACTGAAGATGAGGTCATACAAGTAGATCTCGGCAGCGAATCTTCTCCAAAACCGATCTTCATCAGTGAAAGCCTAACCGACAAAGAACGGGAGTCGCTGTTAGAACTTGTCAGAGAGTACATTGATGTGTTCGCCTGGAGCTATGAAGACATGCCAGGGTTAAATCCTGACATCGCTCTTCATAAACTCAATATTCGGCCAGATGCGAAGCCAGTCAAACAACAACAGCGACGCTTTCGCCCAGGCATCATGGACGCGATCGAAGCTGAAGTCAACAAACTGATAGCCAGCAGCTTCATTCGTGAGGAGCAATATCCCGATTGGGTCGCCAATATAGTACCCGTCCTCAAGAAGAATGGGAAAATTCGAATCTGCATCGACTTCCGTAACCTGAACGAGGCATGTCCCAAAGATGAATTCCCCCTTCCTATCACAGACATCATGATCGACAATACCTGCGGCTTTGATCGCATGTCATTCATGGATGGCTTCTCGGGATACAACCAAATCAAGATGTCTCCCGACGACGAAAAGCATACATCATTCCGAATACCGATTGGTACGTACTGCTACACAGTCATGCCTTTCGGTTTAAAGAATGCTGGCGCCATATATTAAAGAGCTATGAGCATCATCTTCAGAGACCACTTACGCAAGACGGTAGAGTGCTATGTTGATGATATAGCCGTCAAGAGCCGTAGCAAAGGAGACCATCTGCAGGATCTAAGGACAGTATTCGACCTAATGCGGACACACAATTTGAAGATGAACCCTACGAAGTCCTTCCTGGGCGTATCCAGCGGGAAGTTCTTAGGCTTCATCATCACTGCAAAGGGTATCCATGTAGACCCCGAGAAGACAAAAGCAATCATGGAGATGGGTCCCCCGAGAAATCTCCGCGAACTCAGAGGCCTTCAGGGAAGGCTAGCTTATATCAGAAGGTTCATTTCCAACCTCTCCGGGCGATGCCGACCATTTACGCACCTCATGAAGAAAGGAGTCTCATTCGTATGGGACGAAGAATGCTAACGTGCTTTCGATAGCATCAAAGAATATCTGTCAAATCCTCCGGTCTTGGTAGCCCCAGTCCCTGGAAAACTATTTCTGCTCTATGTACGAGCAATGGAACACTCCCTCGGTGCTCTACTGGCACAGAATAATAATGCAGGCCATGAATAGGCCATATATTACCTCAGCCGAATGATGATTGGACCAGAGCACCGATACACCACTGTAGAGAAGGAATGCCTCGCCCTGGTGTTCGCCATTCAGAAAATGCGACACTATGTCACCGGATAAATGATACATATGGTCTCACGAGTCAACCCTCTAAGGGTCCTCATGACTAAACCAGGGGCACTCAGCTCTCGACTCGCTATATGGGCAATATTGCTGTCCCCTTATCATATGATCTTCGTCCCCCAAAAGACAGTCAAAGGTCAAGCCCTGGCAGATTTCTTGGCAGCCCACCCAGGCTCGGAGTCTTCCAGGATATACGAAGAGATCCCAGATGAGGTCGTCGACTCGCACACAACCTCCCGCGAGAATATATGGCGAATGTTCTTCGACGGCGCTTCAAGGACTGGACCTAAAGGCAATATAGTTGTCGGAGTCGGGGTAGTGCTAATCTCTCCTTCCGGATTGGTTATTAACCGTGCTTATTCCCTCACTAAACCTTGTTCTAACAATGTGGTCGAGTACAACGCTCTGGTCATTGGCCTCCAACTTGCAAGAGAGCTGGAGGTAGAATACCTTGAAGCGTACGGCAATTCCCAACTAATCGTCAATCATATCCGGGGTTCGTACGAGGTACGCCATAAAGACATGATCCCTTATCATCAAATAGCGATCAATATCATCTCGGCATTTGAGGGGTTCTTCATCGAGCACATCCCCAGACTCCGAAATATTGAAGCCGATGCCCTAGTTGGTCTCACCGCTTCTCTAGCAGTTCCGAATTATGATCGACAATCAGTGGAAGTGATAGGCCATGAACTGGTCTGCCCCAAAAACAATGTGCAATTCGTCACAAGTTATTCTGCACAGACGATCGATGATGCCCCAGATTGGAGACAACCATTCATCGACTTCGTCGTCTACGACATCCTGCCTGAGAACCCAAAGGAAGCCACTTCCATCAGAAGGCGTTCTCTCAGATTCTTCTACGATACAGAGACGAAAATGCAGTATTACCGCTCCTACGACGGATTACTGCTTCGGTGTCTGTCAAACGCAGAAGCCAAAGAAGTCGTATGAGAAGCACATGACGGTATCTGCGGGGCCCACCAGCCCGGCCCGAAACTACAAGACCGCCTTCGCCGAATGGGCTACTATTGGCCCACAATGGTGGCAGACGCGATAGATTATGCTAGAAAGTGCAAAGCTTGCCAAGTCCACGCGGATTTCATCCACCAACCATTCGAATTTTTACATCCGACAGTGGCGTCCTGGCCATTCGAAGCATGGGGAATGGATATCATTAGTCCAATCACCCCACCTTCCTCTCGAGGACATCGCTTCATACTTGCGATCACTGATTACTTCTCCAAATGGGCGGAAGCTATCCCACTCACAGAAGTCAAGACTTCAAACGTGATCAGCTTCCTTAAACACCACGTCATCTACCGCTTTGGACTGCCCCGAAGGATCATCCATGATAATGGTCCGCAGTTTGCAAGCCACGCATTCTATCGGTTTTGCGATAAGCACCGTATTCAGAATATCGCCTCGACGCCGTACAACCCGGCAGCAAATGGGTTAGCAGAGGCGTTTAACAAAACAATCATCAAAATGCTCAAGAAGTTCGTCTCCTCCAACAAGCGCGACTGGAACGAGAAGCTCGGCGAGTGCTTATGGGCTTATCGCACCACGGTCCGAACAGCCACCAAAAATATGCCATTCTCCCTGGTATACGGGAGTGAGGCAGTCCTCCCCTTAGAGACACAGATCCCCTCACTACGTGTTTCCCTCACCCATCAATTGACAACCGATGATAACTACCGACGTCGACTGCAAGAGTTAGAGGCCTTAGATGAAAAGTGCCTCCTAGCTCAGCAAAGGATCGAGCTATACCAAGCACGCATCTCAGGAGCCTTCAACAAGAAGGTCAAAATCAGAACATTCCAGGTAGGCGATCTCGTCTTGGCAGTCCGGAGGCCAATGGTCATGACTCACAAGACCGCCGGCAAATTCCAGCCAAAGTGAGAGGGCCCATTTATCATTGAGACGGTATTCTCCAACGGTGCTTACCGCCTTGCAAAGCAAAACGGAGACTTGCTCATGCTGCCCGTCAACTGCAAGTTCCTGAAGATATATTATGTCTTAACGACATCCGCTACAAAGTCTTTGAGTCATGTACCCGCTGGTACCACTGAACTCACACCCTCAGTATTTCAGATTATCGAGTCATGTACCGGCTGGTGCCACTGAACTCACACCCACAACATTTTAAGATTATCGAGTCATGTACCTGCTGGTACCCCTTAACTCACCCCCACAACTCCTTCAGATTATCGAGTCATGTACCCGCTGGTGCCGCTGGACTCCGGCTTTTCCAACATGTTAATTTACTAAGTTATGTACCCGCTGGTGCCTCTGAACTCACATTCCGGTCACTCTTTTAGATAGTAAGTCACGTATGATTATACCTCTGAACTTGCTTCCCGGAAAAGATCCTCCCTCATGATCCAATACCCGCACTCCTAGTGCACAAAAAGGGTAATCGATCCACAAATTTCTGAAAATGGACATGTCCTCATTACCTCTGAGTCGTTTTCACTTCCACCAAAAACAAACCGCCCCCCATATAGAACTTCCACATTCTCCTACCTCTGAGTCGTTCTATGTACCCTCTCTTTATTGAGCCCACTCCTGCCATGTCATTATTACCTCTGAGTGGGAAGGCTCCGTCGAAGAAACCTTCATGCTTGCCATGTCCACATTACCTCTGAGCAAGTATGTCGGTCTCCTTTTCGACCTATTATCTGTACCCACAACCGGAGTACGACAAGGATAATAGGTCCACAAATGTCCGCTGTTGACCACGAATATCTTCCGTGAAACCTCCCCTGCCATGTCCTCATTACCTCTGAGCAGGAAGGTTCTACGGTAAAACCCTCATGCTTGCCATGTCCTCATGACCTCTGAACAAATATGTTGGTTTTCCTTTCACCCTATTATCTATATCCCGAACCAGGGTACGCCAAGGATAATAGGTCCACAAATATTCCTTTGCTAAGCTTCTTAGCATAAATCCACTACCCCACCATGCCCCGGGAGCCCAGCTGCTCTACGGTATTCCTTTTTTTTAAGCACCGAGAACATCCATGACCACTTTGCCACGGCTGTTCTGGACATCCTGTCCAAACTTGTTATCCGTACCTAAAACCTAGGTACGCCTAGGATAACAGGTCCACAAATAAATCTCCCAGCGAGTCCAAATTCCACAGACGCCACAAGTACAAGAAAGAGATGATGAGTTGAAACAGGCTCATTTATTCAAAATTCAACGTACTACATCATTTGGGGATCACATCCCTTACAAGAAAAAAAAGAGAGAAAAAGAGAAGCAAAAGAAAACAGAAAGCTGATCACTGCTCTGGGCACATAACGTCCTGAGACGGTCTGTCAACAAAACAACCGACCGCTCAAACCACTGTGAAGCTCGACGCTCTGCCTCGTGGGTCAGCACCGCCTCATCCTCCAGATGAGCGTGAGCCAGCCAGTTATCCTCAAACTTCCTAAAAGCCCGCTCCAGGCTATCGGAAGATCGGGAAACCTTCTCGGCCTCCCCAACGATCGACTCCTGCTCTGCCTGAGCAGCCTCCAGCTCTAACTCTAAGAAGGCCAATTGCCTCTGGAGTTCAAGAATCCGCTCCTTCGTATCAGCAATTCCACGAGAAGCGGACTCTTCCCGAGCACGGCAAGCCTGACTCCTACGACCCAGCTGGTCATACGAAGCGGAGAACTTATCAAGGTCCTCCCGTACAACTGGTCCAGCAGTATCTCGGGCTAGCTTAATCCTATCCCGAGCAGCAATTAGGAAGCCACGCTCCCGCTCAATCGCAGCAGGCAAGCCCACCTGTCGTATCGCCAGTAGTTGGGTCACAAGCTGATCAGCTTCTATCAGCTTAGGTTCCAGCAGTGCAGCCAATCCTACCCCGCCAGGAAGGGACTTTAGGGTTGCAATTTGACCCCGAGTGCACCGGAGAGATAGAGAAAATGGGGTACCCCGTCCAATGGCAGCGTCTACGCCCCTATTCAAATGACGATAGAAGCTATCGACCACGTCCTGCGTCGCCTCGTTCAGAGTCTCTGTGGAGGCCGGTGTCAACGGGAGCGTGGTTGGCAGCACCAAAGAAGACGCAACAGAATCCGCCGCTCCTGCTACGAGAGAAACCAGCTCCGTACGAAAGGACGCTTGAACAGCGGCCAACTCCTCTTCGGCAGCCTGCAAAATTTGAATACTCGGCAAGCTCGAGAGGTCGGTCTCCGGAGCCGTATAATCTACAGAGGATGAGGTGGAGACCATCGCCAACCCCATTTCCGTCGACCTAGAGCTGGCAGGAGGCTCCTCAACATGGGATGACAAAGAAGGGGGAACGCTCCTTTCTACCGTATCATGGCAGGCCGAGCCTTCCCCAAGAACATCCACGGTGGGAAGTAAAGGGTCAGGACCTGCATGGCCAAGGCAACCATGAATCGATTTGACCCGGAGGATATGTTGGTAGAGCAAATAAGCCTCCTCACTAGTCAATATCTGGCTTATCTTACCAGTTGAGGAGTGTGGAGGCCGAGGTTCGCTTGCAGCCACCGCAGCCTCTTCACCAATAGCTTCCGAGTCAGGTATAACAGACTCCTCCCCCCTTACGTCCTCGGGAGGGGATGTACCGAGATCAACGGCACCTTGTTGAAGATCAGCGGTCTCGGAGACGGGTCCGAGGGAACCTTCGTCACCCCGGGCCGAGACCTCAGCAACCTCGGAGCTTCCAGCCGCCGCTGAGAGAGCCCCCGCAGAAAGGACCACAGCACACATATCGTTAATCAAAGCAGCAAGGGCCGGATCAGCTTCAGGGGTGGTAGACGATTCAGGAGAGGTCGGTTCATCGGACGCCTACGAAGAAAAGTGATTAAGTCATATCCCCAAGAGAAAAGAAAACTACAACAAAGAGATGGCTACGACTTGGTCTTACCTCCGGAATAGCGTCTGTATCTTCACCCTTCTCGGTAATAAGTAATCTGCGAGACCTAACGGCAGCTCTCTTCACGGAAAAGGTCGCTCTACCGTCAAAAGGCTCGTGTCTGACTCATTTACGCGAGGAACCTGGCACAGCCGAAGGCTGTTCTTCTCTCACTACTTCCTCTTGTGCAGTAATCAACGGATCTTCCGCCAGTTCATCGGGTGTGGGAAGCGGTTGATCCGTTACTTCTTCATCCCCACCAGAAAGGGAGTCTTCGCTATCATGATCATCCTTCTCCTCAGCCGACCCGGAAGGTTCTGATTCAGGGAGGGGAATCTGGAGCGCCAGTTGCTTTCTAGCCTTGGCCCCCTTGGGCTTCTCCTCTAAACCGGTACCCACAATGAAACTAGTACTTGGATCGAAGTTGACAGGAGGCTTGTTCGCCATAACGTGATACAAAGCAGCCACGTACAAAATTTCCCTCGGCGCCTTAGCATCAGGAACCGAGAAGCTGGCCCGAGTATGATAAGCGTCATAATAATTCCACGCTCGGACGCCATCAAGAACGCTGCCTTCAAAACCCAAACAAGGGTTGGGACAATCAAGAAACAACTGGCTATAACCAAATTGGCGGGAAAACCTACTAGGTAGGTAAGGCTCCAAGTACACACTATCTCGGTTGCGATAAACCAGATGCGCGGGACGGATATTGCGCAACCAAGCAGCATATCCGGAGATAGAAAGTGAGAAGGCCCGGTACCGTCAAGATGTACCTTCCTCACGTCCTCATCAGAAAAGGAAGGAACAGACACAAAGAAGTCACACCCATCCACCCTCGCCAGCGCCCTTCGACAAGCTGGCATAGTGGTGTATTCCCAAGACTCGGCTACGTGTTACCCGGCCGATAGTGTCTCGGATGAGCGCTACTTGTTGGCCACTTTTTATTACTTGCTTGAGACAGCCCCTGCGTAGAACGTTGTCCTCTAAAGTGCATCTCACATAGACGGTTAGGAGATCCTGTAGAGTTATAGCTGCATATTTTATTTTGCACATTCAGTTACTTGGCATGTTTTCTGTATCTTGTTACGTCCCTCTGAGGACCTGGTGATCTCTCCAGGATTAGACGAGCAGGACTATCCCGAGGAGTACGGTGCCGCATTGGATCCAGCATACATCGGTGACGAGGCACCTTCCGCTCTTACTTAGTTTTATTCTTTACTATCTGAGACCATGTATTGGATATCTTTTTATCATTCTTTCTTGCTGTTTGAGGAGGTTGGACTCCATTTAGTTGAGACTATTTTCCATAGCTGTTTGGGTGGGAATGTCTACCCGGCTATATTTTGATACCATTATTTATCTTATTTTAGTGGACTTATCATATTCTCTGTGTTGAGCTGTGGATGAGATTTAGTTATATTATTGAGGCTTATCATGTATTATTATTACAGCTTATGTACCAATACGGGGATTACCATTTATTGGTGTATTCTTCGTATAGTACAGCTGGCATGTTTACGTACTTAGTCCTACGTATTTTGGGACTGGGGCGTTACACGTCTTCATCGGTAGCATCTTCCGCTATCCCGGGACCCATCAAAAACCTGTAGTGCATCGCCAACCACCCCCATCAAGTAGTGGAAAGGCAGTTCTACGCGCTCAAAATCTAAAGACTTCTTGCGAGCAATAACCTTGGACGAGAATGTTCGAAGACCATGGTGTATGCTGCACACCATAGCAGGAAGGAGGGCCAGTCTAACTCCGAATACGAGTTTAACGGCAGGGAGGATGAAATGACGACCAATCCTCTCGATAGAACCCGCTCCTCCCGAGACTACGCAGTTTCGTAGCCATATCATTAAAAATCCAGCCAGAAGTGCCTTCTCCGACATCTGTACGGTCCCGTAGTGAAAATAACTAAGAGAGTCAGCTTGACTCCCGAATATATCGCTCTTGGATCGCGACTTCTTGACACTCGACATCAGATCCCTTACCTCTGTATGCGTTCGAGGGGCTCAAGGAGTAACTTCGCCAGAAGGATCAACTCTAAAAAGATAGTTAATCCAGGATGTGGTATGGGGAGCGGTCCCCTCGGAGCTATCCGTCGTTTTTATAGCCATCTGATGACAAGCACTATGGTGGCACAACAACTCCTGATACACCGCAACAGAACCTGGGAGTTGCCTGTCCAAGGCCTCGAACTCCTCATTCGACGGGGTATACACCTCGAAAGGCTCATTCCCCCATGGAAGTTTAGAGACAGTATACATCTTGTGAAGAGCTAGCCCCAGCTCCCCTGCGGGCGCAAAGAACGTCCCCGTTCGTCGGCTATACGTCTCCAAGAGCGCTACGAACAGTGGTTTATTAAGGGAAAGTCCATGACAAGTACCCCGAATGGCATGGTAAAGCCCCACCTTCCGCAGGAATGCTCCATAGGTCTGCAGAACCCAAGTGGTCAACTGGACCCAGGTAGAAGTAGGGTTTATCCAGTTCGGCAATGCTATCCTGCCAACGGGA
This sequence comes from Iris pallida, assembly GCA_029216955.1. Lineage (NCBI taxonomy): Eukaryota > Viridiplantae > Streptophyta > Magnoliopsida > Asparagales > Iridaceae > Iris > Iris pallida. The sequence continues at coordinate 11,760,202 of JANAVB010031419.1, forward strand.
TAGGATTTCTTACGAACAAGCTGATTCAAGAAGGTATCAGCTTGAGCGAATGAGAAGTTGGGACCGTATACATTTATGAAGGAGCCCGGGGCCAAACCCATCATGTACCGGAGGACGGGATCCCTACCTGCGTACGCCGACCGCATGTTCGGATTATAATGGATGTTGCCCATCAACATCCCTGACTGAGTAGGAGTCAAATTACACACCATCTTCCTGTCCAACGATACCATGTTGAACCACGACAGGGGATAATGACGTTCCATGAGAGGAATATGGATCGCCACCCCATCCAAAAAAAAATCCCAGTTCTCGAAAATCTCTAAAACTCGGGGATTCTTGATAATTAAGGCATCACCCAAAAGGAACAAAGGCTTCAGGTATTTTCCATCCAGCTTCCCAGTATTCATCATGGAACGGAGGTAATGGAGGGTCTGATTCTCAAGGGCCTTCAACCTCTCCGAAGGCTCATCAGTAGGGAATTGATTCAACACATGCTTAATTAATTCGTCAAGACGCACGCCCAGGGCGAATTGATTTGAACCCACTATAAGCTCCCCAGCAGGATTTACGGGCAGACTCACTGGAAAAAGACAAAAGAAACGAGGTTAGAAGATAGGCAAAGAAAACAGAAGCATTGGAAAGATCATTTGAGTCTATGCGGCTCAGGTCGTCACAGCCTCATGCGGCTCAGCATTAGATACGTCCATGCGGTTCTGTGCACCATAGCCACATGCGCCTCCGAATTAGCCGAGTCCATGCAACTCAAATTCAGACGAGCTTATAGACTCATGCGGTTCAAGTTAAGCACGACTACGAAGCCAGACTCACGCGAGCTGACACGGATACAAGCAAGCAAGCTTATGCGGTTCAAAAGTGAGCGACGATTATGCGGCCCAAATCGAAAACACATATGCGGCTCAGATCGAGTATAACAAGCTCATGCGACCCCACGGAGGGAAGTGCTTATGCGGTCATACATACGGCTTGTGCATAAAGTATGCAGCAGAGCCATGGCAACAGTTAGGGTTTTCAGACGACCCTTACCAGCAATAGGCGGGCGGACGTCAGGGTGAAAAGCAGGCGCGCCAGTCGGCGGAGGAGCCGCCACGTTCGCCGCTGCAGTCGATGAAGATGTGGCCTTCTTACCCTTCGCTGTCGCAGAAGATGATGCGGCCTTCTTGCCCGTAGCAGCAGCAGCCTTCTTGGGAGCCATTGTCGATCGATGAAGGAAGAAGACGAAGAGCAAAGTCGGCAACAGGGAATTTGAGCAAAGAGAGAAGGTAAAGAAACCCAAGGGGACTAAAAGACTCTTATTTATAGGCGAAAAAAGACCCATAAAACGAACAAACGTCTCGGATGACGCCTCGGATTACGCGCTGCTTCAAAAGATAAAGGCAAAAACGCTTCGGTCAAGGCATAACCGACCCTTGGGATCCTCCCCCAAAAGACGACGTTAATTCAAAAATGAATCAAGAGCATTTAATAAAGATTTGCACACGTAGTCAGGACACGTGGCAAAGAGCCCATGCGGCCAGATGAGTCTATGCGGCTGAGACACTTATGCGGCATGAACGGGGCCATGCTTCTTATTCAAAGTGTTTCAATTTTGCAAAATTGAAAACTTTGAAGGGGGTCATGTAGAAGCATAGAAAATATCAGAGTAATGGTCCATACGGCTCTGGGAAGAAGCCCATGCGGCTCATACAGGAGCTGCCTTATGCGATTCAAAGAAGACTCTCAATCTCATGCGGCTCGGGAGTGTATGCGGTTCAGCAGGAATATGCGGCCCGGTCGACGCCACATTCCCCCTTGGGATCCCTCCCTACAGCTGGCCATTTGAGTAAGTGGCCTCATTTAATGCTCTGACATGACTCGACGACCATGACGGCTCTGATATAAAGTGTCATAATGGTTCTGCCATAATGACAGACTCTTCGGAAAAAGAAGAAAATCTCTGACCCGATCCGTCAGAAGTCCCAGGTTGCCACATGGCAATCAGCCATATACGGCCCACCAAGAGTCCAATCCCTGCGGCCCAACACAACGTTGTACATGCGGCTCCCTGAGAACTTATTCCCTGCGGCTCAAGGCAACGCTAGTTTATGCGGCTCGTAGAGACTATGCATATGCGGCTCACTGAAAGTTCATCACCTGTGGCTCAATAAAGCATTGTCCCATGCGGCTCACGAGGAGTATCTCCCTGCGGTTCAAGTGTCGCCCATCCTATGCGGCTCTGGCAGGACCCACAATTAAAACACGTGGCATCAAATCAATCGAGGATCTAACCGAATCCCAACAAGTATATTTGACATCATCGTCATAATTACTAAGATCAGGGCATATCATTTATCATCAAGCCAATGGGACACGTGGCGAGCAATCGGGCATTGGTATAATCAATTATGAAGATTTAAAGCAGTTAACATTAACTACTCACAAGATTCGGTGCTATCCGCATTAATGGCCTAGATTCATTGCAATCAGGATCAAGGGTTCAGATAGATTGAGGGAGCGCCGACATTCCAAACAATCATTAGCAAACCCTAATGATCATACCCCACCCTTATAAATAGCCAGCATCATTTCTCTGCAAAAGGACCGGCAACAAAAGAATAAAAATATACAGAGTCAGAGAGAGAATACATAGAGAGAGAGAGAAGCCAGGAGAGCAACAGAGGAGCAAAAAGAGCACTTCTTCGTCAACGCCAACCATCTTTTCACAAGGAGCCAAGGCTGCATACCGATCGTCCAAGGAGTAAGACAGGGCTGCCGTCGCCTTCCCGAGCCTCTATCGTCACCCCCCAGAATCTAAAATAAACAATTGTACTTAGATTGTTGTACCTAGATTTTCGTCCCTAGGCTTTCTTTGTACAAGCGAGTTTGTATTGTGAGTCTAAGTTCAGTCCTTCGATAATTGTTCTGTACTTTTACAATCAATGGCAAACAGCAAGCAGCCATCCTCAATGCTTCTTCTTCGGCAGTCTTCCCGGGTTCCACTAACTTGGAGATCAAATCCTGTCCTGGCACAGGAGGAACAGTTGAGCCTTCGTCTCTTTCTTTCCGAGAAGGCACAGGAGGCTCAGTAGGGAGTATCTCAGTTTCTTCTTTGATCTTCGGAGCATGTAAATCTATGGAAGATATTTTCGTACATAAGGGAAAGAGATTGGCAATATCTACAAAAGTTTTGTTCTATTTATAGGAAAAACAACTAGGAGATCGGCCTCGAGAACTGATGCAACTTTTGGAAAGAAGCACAACTATTTGTTCATTTCTAACGGTTCATTCATAACCGACCATTCATTATCCCTTCTCCGAAACTGACGTGACTATTCACTCATTTATTTTTTTCTTCGAGAGTCTAAAAGGCCATTCATTCATTCAATATTTCTTTCTCAAAAATTGAAGTGAATGTCACTCATTTATTTATCATAATGAGAATCCATGTCTCTGAATTTCAAATAGCCATGTCAAACAACTTGCCACATTCACATTCTCTCTGCATTCTGCTATCTATGTCAGCATATCAAAAAAAACTTTGAATTATAAAAAGGAAAATAATGAGACAATCATTTCTTTATTTCTTCTTTAAAAGCATAAATACATCTTAATAAAAATTTATTACATCTTTGATTTTCATTCTAATAAAGGTCTATTACATCTTTGGATCTTCTTATTTGTTGGTGGCAATTCCTTGTCGTCTCGACCTGAAGCAACGAGCCAGACAATGGAATTCACTCTGGTCTTCTCTCTCAGAAAGACGAGAGGAGAACCACAGAGTGTAGCAGCCCAAAGATGAGCTGCTGTCAATACAACTGGTGGAAGGAGACGACTCGCCAGGAAAACTAGGAACGAGATCACCCTTGTGATATGATTCCTAATTCTGTCTCTCCATCATCCAACTCTCATGTATAAAGGCTCTTCCTACCATCTGAGGAAGACCCTTCTTAACATGAAGAGTCCTGAGCTGTCTGATTTGAGTGTCAGAACCATATGAGCTGTCTGATGTGGGTGTCAGAAGAATGTCCTCTGTAACATCCAAATCACCAATACCAGTTCTGAAGAAGCTCGCTAACCAAGTCCCTACAAATGTCAATAGAACAGGAGAAGTTAGCAGAAATCTATCAGTCAGCAGTATGCACCTACAAATTGGCGCACATCAGCAATGCACCTACAAACAGGCGTACATCAGTATGCGCCTACAAACAGGCGCACATCATTAGTATGCGCCCACAACTAGGCGCACATCAGTAATGGGCCTACGAATAAGCACATATCAGCACTGAACACTGATCAAACAGGCGTATGACAGTAATATGTGCCTCTAATCAGAGCTAAACATTGGACCATAGTGTGTGCCTATTTTCAGAAATAGTTAGCGTAGACTTACTAGTTTTTGAAGACACAGCATGCAAGCAAATAGTGTCAGAATGAAGTAGTGCAAGTGAAGCCTTGTGGGAAAACATTTGTTTGAGAGAGTATGAATGATTCTTTTATTTCTGGATGTCCTTTTTAAAGATGTTAAAAAGGAGGTGAGTGCTTTGTTCTAGGATCCTATTTTGGGAAAGAACTGAAAATAGGCAACTAAAAGCGTGTAACGGCTGCCACGTGTTCCTCAGATGAAACAGTAAAATGAAGAATCGGCTAAAAGAATATGTCCATGAGCACCATTCGAAGTCACAGCCACACAATATCAGAAATTTTAAATTTTTATTTGCATAAAGGTGGGTGGACCCCTACAACCAAGGACATGAGAGCAAAATAACAAAAGTTGTTCTCATTAAAAAAGAATATTATTTTTTGTCCTTGCCTTCATCAGTCTGATGAAGGGCGGCGTCCAACTCTTGCATGGTGCAGATCCCCGAGCGACGTATCAGGTTGAGAAATCCCTCTGAATTGGCGTGCTCCTCAGAGGATGATCCGCCACTCGAGCGATTGCAGACTGACGGAGTTAAACCGAAATAGTTCAAAAAGTTTACTGCCCTCAAAGCTAGGTCAGCCTCCAACAAAAAGGTTGTAGGCACAATATCTTGTCTCGCTTCAGAAGACTTGGTTATGGTGTCAGCATTGGTCTCCACCTCTTTCTTCTTGGGGGCCACTGAAGAACAGAAGTGAAGACCAAAGTACAGAAATCAACTACATATATATATCAACCAATTGACTCTTCGTATTCCTCGTGGGAAACTGAAAGAAATCAATAAAACTCCGAAAGACGAAGAGAAGATTGAATATTTTTGAGAAAGGTATTTAATCATGATGACCAAGCATTGACCGGCGCACCCTGACTTAGTCAAACTTTTATAAATTCAAAGTATTCCAAAACTTTGCAATGACTTTAAGTTTTGAAAACTTTGAAGGGGCTCTTGTAGAGCCTAAAAATCAAGTTGTGCCTTCAATATACTGATCAGTGATCAAGTTGTGCCCCAAAAATCAAGTTGCGCCGCTGATATGAAGCAGACTGCGCCACCGATCAGATTGCGCTTGATATCAGACTGCGTCCAATCTTTTTTGTGCCAAAGCCTACGTGGCATCTGATACTTAATGGTCATCATTACCTGACCATACTGACGACTGATACAACAGAGAACAAGGAAAATCTCTTCGAATCCCATGAATTGTGCCGCTCAAGGAAAAGTTGGTGGACAGCTGTCTTGTACACTTCGTGAGTTGCGCCCAGGCGTAATCTAAACAAAGTCCTTAGTTGCGCCTGGGCGCAACCTAAACGACTTTTGATCAGATGCTGCCACGTGTGTGGGCACCGCTCAAAACAAGCGCAGTTTTGACTTGTTGACTGAAGCTCGCGCAACTTGATAAAGTTGAGACAACTTACATTCTAAAGCATGATGACGTGGCACACATGCCACTAATCTCTCAAGACGTGTCTGCTATCCTGTACACGACCATGCGCATCTCAATCATACGATGCCACGCGTCTAAATACAGTTAGTACACGATTGACAACTGAATGAAAGTTGGCACAACAGGAGGTTGGCACAATCTAGTATAGCGCAATCCAGCCTCGCGCACATCAGAATAACTGCTAAAATAGTTATTTCCTGAACTCTATAAATAGAGTTTCCAATCATCATCGGAAGGAGAACTCTTGCAAAATTGCTGCTGCATTCTCCAGAGGCTACAGTCTTCAAGTTCACATAGTCCAAGGGATAAAGTGATCGTCTTCTGATCAGATTCCAAAAGTTGTACTTCCCCAGAATTTATTATACTTTGTACTCTTTTACAAGTTTGGAATAAAACAAATTATTTTGTTTTTTTGTAAACAACTAGCAAGGTATATACAAACAAGACATGAACTAACAAGATATGAACTAGAGCTAGATAAAGGAGAAATAGGAACAACTATGTGTGTGTGAAATACCTTTTAATACGTGAACGGCTGGACTAATACGGCACATCATACGATGGCTATCCACAATAATAGGGTACCGCTAACTCATACGTGGGGTGTATGACTTAGCTATCCACAATCAAAATATTTGAGTTTGTTCACGTACTTACCGAGTATTTCCCCTTCCGACTCTCTAACAATCAATAACTGTCAACGTTACACTAAGAAGGATACAATAACTACGGTTTTACGATCGTGTGTCCACAGAATATCAAGCAATGTCTCAATGGGATATCAAACAAGGAAACGACAGAGAAAACGGTATAATGAACTAAAACATAAATGCAATACTATACTTGCCTGAATCCTTGCATAAATCGTAGTCACAAGTTGAGGATGAGGGGATTGTCGATCTAGAAGCTGTAAACCTATAACATACATCGTACCACGAAACATGCACGAAAACTACAAGTCAATTCTAAGGTTCTAGTTCTAAATTCATAGAATCGTGGCTAGTTGGGTTACTAATCTAATAATAGTTAATTCTAGAATAAATTACTTAAAAATATAATTTAACCTAATAATAATCTGAATATAATCTAAACATGGTAGTTTGGCCATCAAAAGTCATGTTTCCAATTTTTGGAAACCATGGAACGCAAATCGAGGCGTACCATTAACTATTTAGTCAAACGCTGTGAACTCTAGATTTTGAAAGTGCACCTTGGTAGATTTCAGAGCCATGAGTGCGCTGGAATCAACCGTGCCACAAAATCATGCTTTGGTTAAAAGATATCGCCGTTATAGCTAATCGTGACCAAAACGGTGATCAACCGATCAATTCTGAGTTCAACAGAATAACTAAAATACAAGATGAATGAAATAATTTCTAGGAAAATATATGTCGTAGAGCTCTGTGTTAGCTTTCCGAAACTTCAAACGGTTCATGATTTCGATTTTCGGTCCTCCCGAAATCTCGAAAACACCAAAACGTGTCAAGTTTCGAACAACCGACACTCTATGAATTCTCCAGAAATTTAGGAAGAAACTATACGAAACTAAATTACATATTCATAATGTTTAACGCAATACGAATCCAACAAAAAAAACAACGTGCGAAATACACGTCGGAGTTGACGACAATCGCTTCGGGAAGTCGGGAATCACCAAGATCAAACCACAAAGGAGGAGGCTATAATTAATTAGGCTTTGTGAATATACATGCATATATATAGGAGAGAGAGAGAGAGGCGGTTACTATAGCGGGCGCCAACAGGTGGGCCTCCCCTGGGTGGATGACTGGGTAATTATTTATTTAATTCAAAAAATCATTTAAAAATTATTTTAAGTCCAAATAAATCAAAATAAGTTGCAGAAAAATCCAGAAAAAATCTAAAAAAATCTAGAAAATATTTCTAAGTGTCTAGAATCTAAATAAAATATTTTAACGTAAAATATCATCGTGTGACCTCACAGTAAACTCCCAAAGCCTATAAAATATAATTTCTATATGTTTTAATTATATAAAAATTCCCAAAAATTCTAACAAATCCAGAAAAATTCTAAAATATTCTAGAAAATATTTTTAGTCATTTAGAGCCCAAACAAAAATATTTGGTCCAGAAATACCCCCGTATGACTTTACAGTAAATCCTGAAAGTCCTTAAAAATAATAAAACATTAAATATTAAATACCTAAAAATATCCAAAAATTGTAGAAAATATATGAAATAGTTAAATAATACATATATATAAGCTATCTAGAGGTCATATGACCTTAATATGGTCATAGCCCACCTACAAGCTTTGGCATGACTTCCAATGACCATAAAATTAATTATAAACAAATAAAATTTAAAAAAAATAAAAATTTGGGAAGTGGTCTTACAAATCTACCCACCTTAGAAAATTTTCGTCCTCGAAATTTCAAAAGATACAAATAGGCACAACCAAGAATATCATCAAAATATGATATGACCAATCGATATGAATAAGCACGACAAAGAATATAATCAAAAAAATAATGTGATGAATGATCGAAATTGATGAAACATATAGAATCGAAATCTAAATACGTTTTAGAAATATAGTGGAAGGAAATCAAAATAGGTTTAAAAGATAACGATTCGAAAATAGAAAAAATATGAGAGAAATAAAGAAGTACTAGTTATAGAGAAGGTGCTAACAAGAAATAAGACATCAAATAAATTTGAAAGAAAAAATTTAATAGTCATATGCCAATAAAGGATATAGTCGCTATGATATTCGAAAATCATAAGTATATCCGAAGTCATTTAACCGAGAATCCATGCCTCGCCAGTGTACATCTGGCTGCCATGAACCCTTAGTTTCATGAATCAAGTATAATATGTTATCGAACACTTTATCAACTCTACCCAATATTGACATAATAAATCAAAAGATAAATAATACAACTAGGATATAGTTTTAGCAATATTCGACAACCTACGCATACTTAAAATTATTTCAACTTAGGGGTCATGCCACACCAGTGCTCTGCTGACTGCAGTGAACCCGCAGTCTCTATAATTCAAATGAATGGGGACAGTGTGCATATGCCCTACCATTGTAAGTCATCGAAAATTATTTCAACTATATCCATAAGAATTTCAAAGGAATTTCTATAAATTCAAACAAGTCGATCATGATAAAAAAATGTAAGTATCTGTCCTTGAATAAAAGTATCATATTTGAAAACAAATGATCACAAAATGAACGAAGACGACTTGAATTAATATATAGATAATTGAACCAAGATTAGGAATTGAAAATAAAACGATCGCAAAATAGTTTTGAAAATAAAACGAGGTTTAGAGAAGGCATAAGATAAAATGGCACAAATGATCAAAATTAGGAATTGAATTCTATGAAGGCCTAACTTACCAAACGTATATTCTACCCACCTTGGATCCTACCAACATGTCAAAATAAAATAACATATTCTCTTAGAAAAATTCTTCGATTTATCCATGCCTAGACTTCAATAAATCATTGGCTAAATCACATGACCTAATTAGCAACCTTAACTACCCAAGGCTCAAATTGAATAAGGGACTCCTAGTCCTATTCATTTTCCTAAAATCAATTAAATCCTATTTGTGAATGAGCATACTAGTCGCAGGCTTGCAGTAGTACGATTAACTTAAGTACTACCACAAGTTCGCAATCTTTTGCAAAAACGACCTGTATGGGCCACCAAAAAAACTTGTCACGATCCGCACCCACTTTTCGGGATACGAGTGCGTATCCAAGCCCAGCCTACATCGTAGTATCGGTGGTAGTATGTTATCTAGCCCGTAATAAACAAAGTGCTCATAAATGCTAACTGCTCATTCACAACAACTAAATCAACTTTACAAAATTTAGGAGTTTTACATCTGAAGAAGAATATAAGCTTTTAAAATTATAGAAAACTACCACACAATTTACTGGTCTTCTATGGTTTGGCCTTCAAGTCTCTATCTCTCCCTCGTATGGTCCATAGTGCAAGAGTAGGCACGTCAACCTCACATATAACAATGATCCAGTCAGGAAAGGAGCAGAGTACAACCATATTGAAATTAAAGTTGTTAGTCCAAAATAAGTTAGAACAACGAGAAATAATGATGACAAGGGTATATAAAGATCTAGCAAGAGATGAACTAACAGGATATGAACTATTAAGATATGAACTATCAATATATGAACTAGCAGAATGTAACTAGCAAGGTATGTACTAACAAGATATGAACTAGTGCTAGATAAAAAAAAAATAGGAACAATTATGTGTGTGTGAAATACATTTTAATACATGAACGGCTGGGCTAATATGGCACATCATACGATGGCTATCCACAATAATAGGGTACGGCTAACTTATACGTGGGGTGTATGACTTAGCTATCCACAATCGAAATATTTGGGTTTGTTCACGTACTTACCGAGTATTTTCCTTCCCGACTCTCTAACAATCAATAATGGTCAATGTTACACTAAGAAGGATATAATAACTATGGTGTCACAATCGTGTGTCCACGGAATTTCAAGCAGTGTCTCAATGGGATATCAAACAAGGAAACGATAGAGAAAACGTCATAATGAACTAAAACATAAATCCAATACTGTACTTGCCTGAATCCTTGCACAAACTATAGTCACAAGTTGAGGATGTGGGGATTTTCGATCTAGAAGTTCTCAACTTATAACATATATCGTACCACGAACCATGCACGAAAACCACAAGTCAATTCTAAGGTTCTAGTTCTAAATTCATGGAATAGTGGCTAGTTGGGTTACTAATCTAATAAGAGTTAATTCTAGAATAAATTACTTAAAAACCTAATATAACCTAATAATAATCTGAATATAATCTAAACATGGAAGTTTGGCCATCAAAAGTCATGTTTCCAATTTTTGGAAACCATGGCACGCAAATCGAGGCATACCATTGACTATCTAGTCAAATACTGTGAACTCTAGATTTTGAAAGTGCACCTTGGTAGATTTTCGCACCATGAGTGCCCTGGAATCAACCGTGTCACGAAATCACGCTTTGGTCAAAAGATATCACCGTTATGGCTAATCGTAACCAAAACGGTGATCAACCGATCAATTATGAGTTCAACAGAATAACTAAAATACTAGATGAATAAAATAATTTCTGGGAAAATATATGTTGTATAGCTCTGTGTTATCTTTCCGAAACTTCAAACGGTTTGTGATTTCGATTTCCGGTCCTCCCAAAATCTCGAAAAAACCAAAACGTGTAAAGTTTCGGACAACCGACACTCTACAAATTCTCCAAAAATTTATGAAGGAAGTATATGAAAATAAATTATATATTTCGAATGTTTATCTCGATACGAATCCAACAAAAAAATGTTGCGCGAAAACCACGTCGGAGTTGACGGCAATCGTTTCGGGAAGTCGGAAATCACCAAGATCAAACCACAAAGGAGAAGGCTATAATTAATTAGGGTTTGTGAATATACATGCATATATATACGAGAGAGAGAGGCGGTTACTGTCGCGGGTGCCGACAGGTGGGCCTCCCCTGGGTGGATGACTGGGTAATTATTTATTTAATTCAGAAAATCATTTAAAAATTATTTAAGTCCAAATAAATCAAAATAATTTGCAGAAAAATCCAAAAAATTCTAAAAAATTCTAGAAAATATTTATAAGTGTCTAGAATCTAAATAAAATATTTTAACGCAAAATATCATCGTGTGACCTCACAGTAAATTCCCAAAGCCTATAAAATATAATTTATATAGGTTTTAATTATATAAAAATTCCCAAAAGTTCTAAAAAATCCAAAAAAATTCTAAAATATTCTAGAAAATAATTTTAGTCATTTAGAGCCCAAATAAAATATTTGGTCCAAAAATACCCCCGTATGACCTTACAGTAAATCCTGAAAGTCCTTAAAAATAATAAAACCTTAAATATTAAATACCTAAAAATATCCAAAAATTGTAGAAAATATATAAAATAGCTAAATAATACATATATAAGCTATCTAGAGGTCATATAACCTTAATATGGTCATAGCCCACCTACAAGCTTTGGCATGACTCCCAATGACCATAAAATTAATCATAAACAAATAAAATTAAAAAAATAAAAATTTGGGAAGTAGGCTTACACCATCGGTTAGGGGTCCAGCACCAGTGCAGCAGAACCAGCCTCCTAGGCCATTGCCGCCTCAGGCACAAGCATTCTAGCAGCAGAGGCCGCAACAGTATGCTCAAGCCTAAGCTCAGATTCACAATAGGCAGAGAGGTCACCAGCAGAGGGGACCAACACCAAGAGGACAGGGTCAAGCTATGGCTTTAACCATGGCAGAAGAATTGGCATCAGGTGAGGTGGTGGCAGGTATCATTCTCGTCAACTCTTTTCCAGCATCAGTATTATTTGATTCAGGTGCATCGTATTCATTTATGTCTATTTGCAAAAAATAAAAAATTTATTCCAAACTTGAAAAAGAATAGTACAAAGTAAAATAAATTCTGGGGAAGTTAAACTGTAGGAATCTGATCAAAAGATGATCACTTTATCCTTTGGACTATGTGAACTTGAAGACTGTAGCCTCTGGAGAATACAGCAGCAATTTTACAAGAGTTCTTGATCTCTGTGTGTATGTATCTGATGATTTCACAATGATTGGAAACTCTATTTATAGAGTTCAAGAAATAACTGTTTTAGCAGTTATTCTGATGTGTGCGAGGCTGGATTGCGCCATATTGGGTTGCGCTAACCTCCTGTTGTGCCAACTTTCACTCGGTTGTTAAGTCGTGTACTAACTGTATTTAGACGCGTGGCATCATGTGATTGAGTTGTGCGTGGTTATGTACAGGATAGTAAACACGTCTTGAGAGATTAGTGGCATGTGCGCCACGTTATCCTGCTTTAGAATGTAAGTTGTCTCAACTTCATCAGGTTGTGCGAGCTTCGGTCAACTGCGCCTGATTGAGCTGCGCCTAGACACGTGGCAACTTTTGAGCAAAATTCATTCAGATTGCGCTTAGGCGCAACTAAAGATTTTGTCTGGATTGCACCTAGACGCAACTTACGAAGCGTACAGGACATCTGTCAACCAACTCTCCTTGAACGGCACAATTCACGGGATTCAAAGAGATTTTCCTCGTTCACTATGTTTGTCGGTTGTCAGTGTTGTCAAGTATTGATGGCCATTAAGTGTCAGACGCCACATAGATTTTGGCGTAACAAGACTGGGCGCAGTCTGATATGTGGTGCAACCTGTTCAGCGGTGCAGTCTGTTCTCTGAGCTTCATATCAGTGGCACAACTTGATTTTTGGGGCACAACTTGATCACTGATTAGTATGTTCAGGACGCAACTTAATTTTTAGGCCCAACAAGACCCACTTCAAAGTTTTCAGAACTTAAAAACGTTTCAAAGTTTTGAAATACTTTAAATTTATAAAAAAATTGACTGAGTCAAGTTGCGCCAGTCAATGCTCGATCATCACAATTAAATTTCTTTCTCGAAAATACTCAATCTTCTCTTCGTCTTTCCAAGTTTTATTGATGATTTTCAGTTTCCCATGAGGAATACGAAGAGTCAATTTGATGATATATATGTAGTAGTTTATATTTGTGCTTTATTCTTTACTTCTGTTCTTCAATGGCCCCCAAGAAGGAAGAGATGGAGATAAATGCTGACACCACGATCAAGTCCCCTGAAGCGGGACATGATGTCGTGCCATCGACTTATTTATTGGAGGCTGACCCGGCATTAAGGGCGGTAAACTTTTTAGACTGTTTCGGTTTAAACCCGACAGTCTTCAATCGCTCGAGTGGTGGGCCATCCTCTGAAGAGCACAGCGATTCGGAGGGATTCCTTAATTTGATGTGTCGCTCGGGGATCCGTAACATACAGGAATTGGACGCCGCCCTTCGTCAGATCGATGAAGGCAACAACAAGGAATAATGTTTTAAGCAAAACAAATTTTATTCTCTTTTCTGAAGTCCTTGATTGTAGGGGTCCACCCATCTTAATGCAATGAAATCTATAATTTCTGATACATTGTGTGGTTGAGATTTCAAATAGCGCACGTGCTCGTGTGCCTTTGGCTAATTCTTTGTTTACTGTTTCTTCTGAGGGACATATGGCAGTCGTTACACGGTTTTAGGCACCCATTTTTAATTTTTTCCTAAAATAGGCTCCTAGAATAACGTACCCGTCTTCATCTTTCACTCTTTTTTTTAAAAAAAGACAACCAGAAACGAAAGAGTCATTCATAATTTCTCAAAACAAATGGCTTCTGACAAGGTCCCACTTGCGCCACTTCATTCTGATGTTATTCTTTTGTATGCTGCGTCTTCAAAAGTTGGTAAGTCTCAACAAAGAACCAATGATTTTCTTATATGAGCATTTTTCTTTTGTGCCACTTTTGAAGATAAGCACTGACTTACATATTGTAGACACAGTCGATATGCACTAACTATTTCTGAGAATATGTGCACACCGTGATCCAGTGTTTAGCTTGGATCAGAGGTGTGTATTGTTGACATGCGCTAGTTTGATCGAATTTTACTAAAGAGATATGCGTCTGTTGATCGGTGTGCATTTCTGATATGCGCTTGTTTGATCAGTACGCAGTGCTGATGTACGCCTGTTGGTAGGCGCACACTGCTGGTATGCGCCTGTTGATAGACGCACATTGTTGATATGTGTCTGTTGATAGGCGCACATTACTGGTATGTGCATGTTGATAGGCGCACACTGTTTGATAGATTCTTCGAACTCTTTCTATTTTATTAATATGTACAGAGACTCGGTTAGCAAGCTTCTTCAGGACTGGCATTGGTTATTTGGATGCTGTAGAGGGCATTCTTCTGACACTCACATCAGACAGCTCATGTAGTTCTGACACTCAAATCAGACAGCTCAGAACTCTTCATGTTTAAGAAGGGTCTTCCTCAGATGGTAGGAAGAGCCTATATACATGAGAGTTGGATGGTGGAGACGCAGAACAAGGAATTATATCACAAGGGTAATTTTGTTCCTAGTTCTCCTGACGGGTAGTCTTCTCTCCACCAATTGTATTGACAGCAGCTTATCTTTGGGCTGCTGTACTTTGTGGTTATCCTCTCGTCTTTCTGAGAGAGAAGACCAGAGTTGATTCCATTGTCTGGCTCGTTGCTTCAGGTCGAGACGACAAGGAATTGCCACCAACAAATAAGAAGATCCAAAGATGTAATAGACCTTCATGTTATATTTAGAATGAAAATCCGAGATGTAATAGATTTCTATCAAGATGTATCTATGTTTTTTGAAGAATAAATAAGGAAATCATCTTCTCTTATTCTTCCTTTTTATAATTTGATTTTCATACGATGTCATAGATAACAGAATCCAGAGAGAATATGAATGTGGTAAGTTGTTTGATATTGCCAATCTCTTTCCCTTCTGTACAAAAAAATATCTTACAAAGATTTGCTTGCTCCGAAGACTGAAGAGGAGACCAATACACTTCCTGCTGAGCCTCCAGTGCCTCATCAGAAAGAAAGGGGTGAAGGCTCAACTATTTCTGCACCGAGATGGGATGTGCTTGCTGAACTGGTGGAACCTGGAAAAACTGTCGAAGAAGAAGCATTGAGGATGGTTGCTTGCGAGTTTTTCGTGAGTTCCGACAATGAGATGTTTGAACAATTGGCAAATTATGTATTTAATCAGGAAGGGTCAGGGCCACCTCCCCGTCCTTAATATTATATAATTTTATTTCGCTTTTGAATAAAAAAGAAATGAACTTTTATTTACACCATGTCTATGAAAATAAAGTACATTTTTATCTTTATACATAGTATTTCTTGAGAAATTTGCCATTGATGGGCATCATAGCAACTCTGCCATCCATATCTGTTAACTGATAGGCTCCATTTGAGAAGTCTTTATTTACCACATACGGCCCTTCCTATTTTGTCTTGAACTTGACTTTGCTCATATGTGTCATAGTCATGGGATGTGTAACTGTAAGGACTAACTCGCCTTCCTGAAAAGTTCGCACTCTGACTTTGCGATTAAAGGCCTTTGAAACCTGGACCTGATAAAGTTTAATGTGCTGTTGAGCCAGTAACCTTTTTTCGTCGAGCGCCTCCAATTCTTGAAGCCGAAGACGATCATTATTTTCTGTAGTAAGTTCGTTAGCAATGGCAATTCTCAATGATGGAATTTGAATTTCCAAAGGCACTGCTTCACACCCATATACTAAAGAAAAAGGTGTGCAGCCTGTAGGATTACGAATAGTAGTGCGATGCCCATAGACATTCTCCAAGTTTATCACTCCAATTACGTTTGTTAATAGAGACAAACTTTTTAAGGAGTTTGATAATGGTCTTGTTGAATGCTTCAGCCAATCCGTTAGCCGCAGGATTATAAGCCGTAGAGGCAACCTTATTGATTCTTTTGTCATCACAGAACCTATTAAACTTCTGGCTGATGAATTGCGGCCCATTATCATGGATGATCCGACGAAGGACACCAAATCTATATATCACATGATGTTTGATGAAGTTAATGACACTACTCATTTTAACTTCAGCCAAAGGTATAGCTTCTGCCTACTTGGAGAAATAATCGGTTATAGCTAAGATGAACCGATGTCCTTTAGATGAAGGAGGACTGATAGGGCCAATTATATCCATGCCCCAAGCTTCAAAAGGCCATGAGGCAGCAGTCAGATGAAGAAATTTCGATGGTTGGTGAATAAAATCTGCATGAATTGGATATGCACGACATTTCCTTGCATAGTCAATAGCATCTGATACCATAGAGGGCCAGTAGTTGCCCATACGTCGAATATGATCCTGTAGTTTAGGACCAGGCTGATGTGCTCCACAAACACCATCATGAGCTTCACGTAGTATCTGCTTTGCTTCATCACCAGCGAGACACCTCAAGAGTAATCCATCAAAAGTTCATCGATAGAGTGTTTTAGTAGTATGATTATAATAGAATCGAAGCGATCGACGACGGATACTTGTAGCTTCCTTAGGATCTTCTGGCAAGATGTCATGTACTGTAAAATCAATAAAAGGTGCTCTCCAGTCCTCGCAAGTGACGTTGACTTCAGTTAGGTTGCTGAATTCAATGTTGTGGTTGTTTTCAACAAAGAATAGTTTTCTATTAGAGATAACAACCATCTGTTGTCTTTTGACTGGAACTGCCAATACCGCAGCTAGGTTAGTTAAGGCATCAGCTTCTGTATTGCATGCACAACGTACATGTTCGATGAAGAACCATTTGAATGAAGAAGCTATCTTGGTTGCTGCTTCATGGTATGGTACTAGATCTTGATGTCGGACGTCATATATGCCTCTAACCTGATTAACAATCAGCTTAAAGTCATGATATACTTCGAGAAATTCGATATCCAGTTGTTTGGCTAATTGGAGTCCAATGAGCAAGGAATTGTATTCTGCCACATTGTTAGAGCACGATTCGTCTAAAGAATAAGCCCTTTGAATAGTTAATCCATCGGGTGAAACGAGAACAATTTCCACTCCAGCCACAAGGGTACCTCCAGGTCCAATTCTAGAAGCTCCATCAAAGAACAACCTCCAGGTAGGAAATTCTTCTGAGATCATATTTGATTCTAATGTTTCGTCCGAAATCTCATCATAGAGTTTAGATATCTCAGGAACAGGATGAGCTGCTAAGAAGTCGGCAAGTGCTTGGCCTTTTACAGACTTTTGAGAAACGTAAACCATATCATATTGTGCTAGTAATATGGCCCATGTGGCAAGCCTAGAATTGAGTGTACTTAGCTTCTTCATTATGACTCGAAGAGGATTGACTCAGGATATGACATGAATAGTTTGGCCTATGATGTAATGTCTTGTCTTCTGAAAATTAAACATTAAGGCTAAACATTCCTTCTCTACCGGACTATAACGATGTTCAGCTCCAATCATCGTTCGGCTAAGATAGTAGATGACCTTCCTTGTTCTTTTGAGCCAGCAAAGCTCCCAACGAATGATCAATTGCCCGAACATACATTAAGAAATGTATTCCTGAGATCGGTGGTACAAGAACCGGTGGACTCATTAAATACCGCTTTATGTCGTCAAATGCTCGTTGACATTCTTCCGTCCAAACGAAAGATACACCTTTCTTTATTAATTGAGTAAATGGTCTGCAACGTCCAGATAAATTCGAAATGAACCGTCTGATGTACGCAAGTTGACCTTGGAATCCTCGTAGCTCTTTTAGGTTGTGTGGAGGACGCATCTCTTGAATGGCTTTGATCTTCTCGGGATCAACGTGTATACCCTTAGAGGTAATGATGAAGCTGAGAAACTTACCACTAGAGACACCCAAGAAAGACTTAGTGGGGTACATTTTGAGTTGATGCTGGCGCATTAGATTGAAGATAGTTCTTAAATCTTGAATGTGATCTTCTTTGAGACGACTTTTGATAGCAATATCGTCAACATAGCATTCGACAGTCTTTTGCAGATGATCGCAAAAAATAGTACTCATAGCCCGCTGTTAAGTTGTACCTGCATTCTTAAGACCAAACGGCATGACCATATAACAGTACACTCTCCGAGGAGAATGAAATGAAGTATGTTTCTCATCTTCAAGATTCATCCGGATTTGATTATATCCAGAAAACCCATCTATGAAAGAAATTCGTTCGAATCCACATGTATTGTCGATTATGACATCAGTAATTGGGAGAGGGAACTCGTCTTTAGGGCAAGCATCATTGAGATCCCAAAAGTCTATGCAAACTCGAACCTTTCCGGTCTTCTTCAGAACTGGTACAACGTTGGCTACCCAGTCTGGATGTTGTTCTTCTCTGATAAAACCGTAAGCTATAAGCTTTTTGACTTCATCATCAATTGCATCCATCATTTTAGGCTTGAATCACCGTTGTTGTTGTTTGACCGGCTTGGCATTCGGCAGAATATTAAGATTGTGAATTACAATTTGAGGATCTAATCCCGATATATCTTCGTAACTCCAGGCGAAGACATCAATATATTCGCGAATAAGATGAATTAATTCTTGTTTATCATCCTCTGGGAGATTTTTGCTAATGAAGATTGGTCGTGATACACCCTCCTCTCCAATATCGATCTGGACTAGTTGATCTTCAGTAGGTGGCTCTCGTTGTTCAAAACGAAGTTCCCACTGATTTTCCATCTTTTGTGCCCATGGGTCCATTTTAGGAGCTTCTTCAATGTCATCTTCGTCATCTTTTCTTCATCAGATTCAGAAGGTGGTGGAGTTGGAAGTGGTGACGTATAACCTACTCCTCGTTTCATTTTACTGTGGTATTGTTGTGATTTTCCTTTTGGAACAGCAATACGAAGAGGATTTTACCTTCCTTTACCATTGTTAAGGCCTGTTCTAAAATCATAGCCCGTTTTACGGATGATGGCTTTGAATTGTAGACTATAGCGTCATAATTGTAGCCTTCCTGTATCATCTATATTATCATTATAGAGCATGATTTTTGGTTCCTCTCTTTTGTTGAACAATATAGGCTTTTCATCTTTCTTTCGAGACGGTACTAAGAAGTACGACTCTTGTATTGAATCCAATGATACCACATTTCGCAGAGATGATACGACTTCTATTGTAAGTAGTTTAAAGTTATCTAGCATATCCAAATAACACTGAGTATAGTAAAAGACATCAGTATACTGCAAAGGAGATGCTTTATTGATTTTTACACCATCATTTACAACATGAACTTTAGCCTTAGCAGGCTTAGTCAGATTGATCAAAAGAAGAGGAGAAGAAGAACGAGAAGAAGGAGGAAGCTTCTTACAACAAAGATCGATTACAAGTGGCTCGGAAGAGGTGAGCTCCCTTTGTTCCCGACTATCACCCTTGGGCTGCTTCTCATGGGAAGGAAGATAGATAGTCAGTGGTTTGGAAGACTGAGGACATGAGGTACGTCCTTTGACGGGAATCACCAGAGTATCATTTGGTACACTCTTCTATTCTTCATCTGTGTCCATTGCTAGTACCACCTTCATGAATTCTTCCTTGTATATGCGAGAATCGTTGCAGTATGCTTCAACCCCTTTGAAAGGATTCCGATCTGCAACCTCTTTTTGGACTTCTCCATTACCATCCATATATTTAAAACATTGGTGGAGCGTAGAGGGTACAATATTGTGTTCATGGAGGAATGGCCTTTCCAACAAAGCGTTGTATGAGCCATGATTGTCAATAACATAGAAAGTCACCTTTGTACGAAGATTGCCAATTTGAAGTTTTAGGCGTATCTTTCCCAAAGGTTCACTTCTTCCTTGATTAAACCTCAGGATGGTAGTGATAGTCATAGAAAGGTTATGCAATGAGATCTTCAAAGCATCCAGTAAAGACTTCGGTATAATGCTAAGTGCAGACCCGGGGTCAATCAGAATGCGATCGACTTTTATGGTGTCTACATATCCCGTAAAATAAAGAGGACGATCATGATGATTGTTTTCTAACAACATGTCATCTTGTGTAAAAGTAATATTGGGCATTAATTCAAATACACTATGACAATGTGCACAGCTGACTGGCTCCTTTTCAGGTTTCTTGAGAAGAGTAAGACAAGCGTCAGCCTGCATCAAGGCTTCACTTAACGTCTTTTGAGTTTCTTTTGAGAGACGTAAAAGTTCAAAGATTAATAATCTTGCTGGAGTATTGGCCAATTGAGCCAATATGTCAAAATTGTATGGCTTTTCAAGACCAAGAGATGCGGACTTCTTTAGTACTTTATCAAAGCGAATAGGTTGCTTCCCCTTGTCTGCTGATGTTGGTTTAGGAGGAGATGGTTCGACCACCGACAAGGTTGTGGATGGTATATTCTCGCCAGGAGAAGATGATGTAGAAGCATCATCAGGAGATAGAGCAAGATTCTCTTGATTTTCGAGATATTTCCAAAGATAGGGTTTTCCTGATCTAGTGCCCATTAGAATTTCTTCTTCTGTTACTGGTTCAAAGGATACCATATTGTAGTTCTTGGATTTATATCTGGAATGCTTCTTTTGCTTAGAAGAGGATGGCATTTCAAACTCTGCTACCAGATCTGGATGAATCAACATGATCTCTCCTCTGTTAGTCGATAGTAGAACAAGCCCTTTATTTTGAGGAGGTGGGAGATTCACGATCTCAAGAGTAGTCCTTGGAATGGGGATAACACCATCTTGCACAAGTTATGATAGAAAATCACCGAATTATAGAGAAACCACATTAGCAGTCACCATTTTTCTCGTCCTGTTGCAGAGTAATTGCTCCAGAGTTGACCAACTCTTGGATTTTACCCTTGAGCACATAACATGCTCTGGTTGGATGCCCTATAAATCTGTGATAAACACAGTATTTAGGGTGATCAGTTTTACCCACTTTTTCTAGCCGTTTTGTCTCTGGAAGCTGAAGTTTATTGCTTTTGATCAAGCAATCGAAGATGCTTAAAGTATCATCTTCATCAAAAGAATACTCTTCTTTTGGACGAGTTGTCTTCTGTGGTGGTACTGATGGAGTGGATGTTGTCTGAGTGACGTTGACAGCCAAAGACTCCTTGTCCTTGAGATTGATGGCCAGTGTTTCTTTACTCTTATGGTTATTCTGGCGATTACTACCCCCGGGTGTAGAATGTTCATCTTGGTTAGGATGAGTCATTTGGACTCCTAACTGCTTGAACTTTTCGGCACTGACCTCGGCTGCTTTGGCATTGACAATGAAAGAAGGCCAATCCTGTAATTGTGTAGATCCTGTCCACATACTGATAATAGGTAACAAGTTTGATTTGCAAGTGTCTATTGTTATAGTATATGGAGTTCCTAAAGGCATTTTGAGTGCCTCTCGGCAGAATCTTTCAATAAAACTCTCTGTGGATTCATTGTGCCTCTATTTAATCTTAATGAGGGCAGACATCATCATGTCGTTGACTCCTTCGTAAAATCATTCCAAGAACATTTGCTTGAAACCAGCAAAAGAAGTGATGTAGCCATCAGGCAGGCTACAATACCAGTCATAGGCTGCGCCAGCTAAATAACCGACGAACACTCTGGTAAGGAGAGCATTATTTGGCTGTAATTGATCAGTCATCACCTCAAAATGATTGATGTACTGACTTGGAGAAGTGCTACCATCAAACAGCGTAATGGTTGAAAACTTGTACTTAGGAGGAAATGGAACTTTCTTCCACTCTGTAGGATATGGTTGCTTTATGCCCAGTCTTTGTAGGCCATCCTTCTGCTTGAAGGCCTCAAACTGAGTGCATAAGAGTTTCACAGCCTCATTAGCATCCCCTGATGTTTGGGAATTAGTAGGCTGGTTAGAAGTGTTAGGAGGAGAAACAGCGTGGTAATTACCACCCCCATGTAACGCCCCAAATGTTGCACCCCGCCCGAGGCCCTGTTGCATAACCTTTTCGCGGACTAAGGTTATGCGGGAAGCTTCAAGAACATTTTAGAAGATGGCAGAAGGCTCTAGAAGACTGTAGATCTCTCCGGGAGGCCCAAGATCGTTCTAGGAGGCCCAAGAAGCTTCTGGAAGGCCCTTGAAGTTTCCTTTTATGTCGCTAGGGAATAAACCTGGAATATGCCATTCCAGTTATGGTAGATTGTAATAATCCTTGGAATATTCCTTCCAGGACTTTCCTTGTATTGCTCTATGAGCACTTATAAAAGGGGGAGGCTCTCATTTGTTCCTCACCACCTAAAATTGTAAGCATTCTCCAAGTCAATAAAGAGATTCTTACTAGTCCCATCTTTGCTCCACTATTCTAGTTTTCTTAGCGATCTAGCTAAGTCGGGACGAGAAGGCTTGCACGAGTCTTTGAGGAGAAAGACAGTGCGCCGCACGGGACGAAGTGCTAGCAAAAATACTAAGTCCGTGACAAGTGGTATCAGAGCGAAGGTTCGATTGCCGTCATGTCTTCGACCGAAGCTATCATCAACGACGAGGCCGCACAACTCTCGTCGCCTAAGGAGAAGGCGAAGACCTCGAAGAAGGGCAAGAGCAAGGAACCGTTGCTGGAACAGGCTCTTGGCGAGTTGGTGGACCGTGTTGAGATGCTAGAGAAGGGCGTGACAGGCGTCGAGTATCAAGTGGAGCAGAACCAAGCGGCTCAAGAGGAATTTGCCCAAGGTTTGGAGGCAGATGTCACCACGGCTATGTCGGAGTTCCGAGAGCATCTCCGCGAGATGCAGGCTGAGTTCGAGGAGGAACGAAAGGCCACGAAGGCAGAGATTGCTGAACTACGCAAAGAGCTACAAACCAAGACGGAGGTCCTCGAGAGGGCCATTGCTGGTGGTCCGACTCCGAGGAGGGAGTCGACGCAGAGGGTGAAGTATCCAGAACCAAAATCCTTCAATGGCGTACGGGACGCGAAGGAGGTGGACAACTTCATCTGGAACGTCGAGCGTTACCTGAAGGCGGTCCGCATCGAGGATGAGACCGACAAGGTAAACACAGCGTCCCTATATTTTTCTGATGATGCTACGCTGTGGTGGCGACGCAGGTGCATTGATATAGAAAAGGGACTCTGCAAGATCGAGACTTGGGAGGATCTCAAGAAGGAGATCAAGTCTCAGTTCTACCCGAAGAACGTGGAGTATGTCGCAAGACGGAGTTTGCGTCAACTCAAGCACACTGGGTCGATCAAGGAGTATGTGGCGGAGTTCACCCGCCTGATGCTCACCATTTCCAGTATGGACGAAGAAGATCGCCTGTTCGCGTTCCTAGAGGGTCTACAACCATGGGCAGCACAAGAATTACAGAGGCAAGATGTGTCAGATCTGAACACGGCTGTTGCGGCAGCCGAGAAGATGATGGAGTATCGACGGAGCGATGCCCCAAAGCCCAAGGAAAAGACCACCACCAAGTTCAATGGTGGGGGAGCGAAGAAGAACAACGGAAAGGAAGGCCCGCCGCCGAAGGACAAGCCGCAAGCAAAGCCTTCGACAGAGCGAAAGATCGAGTGCTATGTGTGCGGTAGAAATCATCTCGCACGAGACTGTCCGAACAAGGGCAAGAGGGTGAACACGGTCCAAGGCGAGGAGGCCGAGGACATGGAGCCTAAGAAAGGGGCTCACATGGGTGCCCTGCGCCTGCTAAATGCTTTGAAGAGCAAGGCGGTAGTGTCCAAGACCCCGAATCGAGAGCTGATGTACGTGGACGTGAAGATCAACGGCCACAACACCAGGGCGATGGTCGACACGGGGGCAACCCACAACTTTATCTCGGACGCGGAGGTCCGACGCTTGGGTTTGACGCTGGAAAAAGACTCAAGCACGATGAAGGCAGTCAACTCTAAGGCGCACCCTGTACAGGGGGTGGCCAAAGGAGTGAAGATCCAAGTGGGAGATTGGACGGGTGTCACCAGTCTCACAGCAGCACCACTGGACGACTTCAACATGATCCTTGGGATGGACTTCCTCACTTTGGCAAAGGCAGTCCCAATGCCACATCTGGGAGTCGTCGGGATCATGGAGGAGAGCTCTCCGTGCATGGTGACAACTGCACGAGGCGAGCTTACGAAGGGGAAGGCTCTCTCCGCTTTACAACTCAAGAAGGGGATACGACACGGAGAGATGACTTATCTTGCTGTGCTCAAGTCGGAGGAGGCGCCCGTGCAGGGGGATCTTCCGCCTGAGATCGATGACGTCCTTATGGAGTTCGGGGACGTCATGTCGAAGGAGTTGCCAAAGAGGCTACCTCCACGGAGGGAGGTAGACCACGCCATCGAGTTGGAGTCGGGCACGAAGCCGTCCGCCATGGCTCCATATCGCATGGCCCCGCCCGAGCTGGACGAGTTGAAGAAGCAACTCAAGGAGCTGCTGGACGCGGGATTCATCAGACCGTCAAAGGCCCCGTATGGTGCACCGGTGCTGTTTCAGAAGAAGAAGGATGGAAGCCTTCGTTTGTGCATCGACTATCGTGTACTAAACAAGGTAACCGTCAAGAACAAATATCCCATTCCGTTGGTGGCGGACTTGTTCGACCAGTTGGGAGGCACGAGATACTTCTCCAAACTTGATCTGCGCTCGGGGTATTATCAAGTCCGGATTGCGGAGGGTGACGAGGCTAAGACGGCATGCGTGACGAGGTATGGCGCATATGAGTTTATGGTTATGCCTTTTGGTCTAACAAATGCTCCTGCGACTTTTTGTACTTTGATGAACAAGCTCTTTCATCCCTATCTGGATCGGTTCGTCGTGGTCTACCTCGACGACATCGTCGTGTACTCAAACACGATGGAGGAGCACATCGAGCATTTGAAGACTGTCTTCCAGGTGCTAAGGGAGAACGAACTCTTCGTCAAGCGGAAGAAGTGCTCATTCGCACAAGAAGAGGTGTCGTTCTTGGGGTACTGGATCGGGCGTGGCAAGATATGGATGGACGGCACAAAGGTCCAGTCCATACAGGAGTGGGAGGCTCCCACCAAGCCGACGGAGCTGCGATCGTTCCTTGGCTTGGCGAACTACTACCGGCGGTTCATCCGAGGATATTCCGCCATCGCAGCGCCTCTGACCGATCTGCTGCGGAAGGATCGGGCGTGGTGCTGGACGCCCCGATGCGAGGAGGCATTCGAGGCACTGAAGCGGGCTGTGACGGAGGAACCGGTCTTGTCTCTACCGGACTACTCCAAGGCGTTCGAAGTGCACACAGACGCATTCGACTTCGCCATCGGTGGGGTGTTGGTGCAGGAAGGACACCCCATCGCTTTCGAGAGCCGCAAGCTGAATGATACTGAGCGGCGCTACACGGTGCAGGAGAAAGAGATGACCGCGGTCGTGCATAGCTTGAGGACATGGCGGCACTACCTCCTCGGCACCAAGTTCGTGGTCATGACGGACAATGTTGCCACGAGCTACTTCCAGTCCTAAAAGAAGCTATCTCCGAAGCAGGCGAGATGGCAAGATTTTTTAGCCGAGTTCGACATGGCGTTGCAGTACAAACCCGGCAAAGAAAATCAGGTGGCCGATGCGCTTAGCAGGAAGGCCGAGCTCGCATCTGTGTGCTTGCTCAAGGGGGACATTCTGGACCGTGTTCGAGTGGGAATCATGGAGGATCCACTAACACTGGCCCTAGTAAAGCTTGCCAAGAAGGGCAAGACGAGAAGGTTCTGGCTGAAAGACGGACTTCTCTACACCAAGGGCGACAGGGTGGTCGTGCCTAGGTGGAGTGGCTTGCGGAGACAGCTGCTCAAGGAGTGTCATGACACAAAGTGGGCTGGACACCCGGGGCAGAAGCGAACCTTGGCGCTACTGGAGGCCGCATACTACTGGCCTCGCATGCGCGAGGATATAGAGGATTATGTTCACACTTGTCTTGTGTGCCAACAAGACAAGGTGGATCATCAGAAGCCCGGGGGCCTGCTGGAGCCTCTTCCCGTGCCGAGTCGCCCGTAGGAGAGCATTTCGATGGACTTCATCTCCGTCCTGCCGAAAGTGGGGGCGCTTGGATCCATTCTCATGGTGGTGGACCGGTTCTCAAAGTACGCGACCTTTATTGCTGCTTCGACGGACTGCACAGAAGAGGAGGCCGTGCGACTGTTCATTAGCCATGTGGTGAAGTTCTGGAGCATCCCGGTCAATATTGTCAGCGACCGAGACCCCCGCTTCACGGGGAAGTTCTGGACGGAAGTGTTCAAAATCCTCGGGACGGACTTACACTTCTCGACCAGCTTCCACCCGCAGACGGACGGGCAGACCGAGCGGGTCAACTCACTACTCGAGGAGTACTTGCGGCACTTTGTGAGTGCCAACCAGAGGGATTGGGTGCATCACCTCGACGTCGCTCAGTTCTGCTACAATCTTCAACGGAGCGAGTCGTCGCACAGCAGTCCATTCGAGTTGGTGATGGGTCGCCAACCGCTTGCCCCGCACACGCTGAGTGCGGGGTCCTCGAGTAGAAGCCCCGCGACCAACCAGTTCACTTCAGATTTCAAGGCAAAGGCGGACATTGCCAAGGCATTTCTGGAGAAGGCCGCGAGGAAGATGAAGAAGTGGGCCGACGCGAAGCGAAGGCCGGTGGAGTACAAGGAGGAGGACATGGTGCTGGTGAAGCTGCAACCACAACAGTTCAAGATGTTCCGCAAGGTGCACAAAGGACTGATCCGGAAGTATGAAGGCCCCTTCCCCGTGCTCAAGAAGGTAGACAAGGTGGCCTACAAGCTTGAACTCCCTGCCAAGCTGAAGACTCATCCAGTCTTCCATGCCAGTTGTTTGAAGCCGTACCATGAAGACTTGAAGGATCCCCAGCGCGGAGTTTCGAAGCGACCAACGGCGACCATGACGACTTCCTTCGACAAGGAGGTGGAAGCCGTACTGGACAGGAGGACCATTCGGCGACGAGGCGTATCCCGTATGTGGAGTACCTCATCCGGTGGAAGGGCTTGCCTTACGGCGAGTCTAGCTGGGAACGTGCTGATACGCTGCATCAGTTCGAAGCCGAGATCCAGGCGTTTCTCAGCGAGCATGGTTGACGAGGGCGTCAACGCCTTAGGTGGGGGAGAATGTAATGCCCCAAATGTTGCACCCCGCCCGAGGCCCTGTTGCATAACCTTTTCGCAGACTAAGGTTATGCGGGAAGCTTCCAGAACATTCTAGAAGATGGCGGAAGGCTCTAGAAGACTGTGGATCTCTCCGGGAGGCCCAAGATCGTTCTAGGAGGCCCAAGAAGCTTCTGGAAGGCCCTTGATGTTTCCTTTTATGTCGCTAGGGAATAAACCTGGAATATGCCATTCCAGTTATGGTAGATTGTAATAATCCTTGGAATATTCCTTCCAGGACTTTCCTTGTATTGCTCTATGAGCACTTATAAAAGGGGGAGGCTCTCATTTGTTCCTCACCACCTAAAATTGTAAGCATTCTCCAAGTCAATAAAGAGATTCTTACTAGTCCCATCTTTGCTCCACTATTCTAGTTTTCTTAGCGATCTAGCTAAGTCGGGACGGGAAGGCTTGCACGAGTCTTTGAGGAGAAAGACAGTGCGCCACACGGGACGAAGTGCTAGCAAAAATACTAAGTCCGTGACACCCAGCACCTGACTGACTGGGATCAGCTTGAATTGGCACGGAAGCAACCTTAGGAGTTGGTACCCCCAGACTAGCAGGTACAGAAGATGCTATGAGCTTAGGATTTGTAGCAGGGTTTACAATCAGAGGCACTGTATGTTGAGCCATAATTATGGTGTGCATGCTTGCTACCATTTCTGCCATGGTCTTCAATTTATACAGAACAATTATTGGAGGACCGAACTTTTACTTCATACTACAAACTCGCTTGTACAAAGAAAGCCTAGGGACGAAAACCTAGGTACAGTAGACTAAGTACAGTTGTTTATTTTAGATTCTAGGGGGGTGACGATAGAGGCTCGGAAAGGCGACGGCAGCCCTGCCTTACTCCTTGGACGATCGGTATGCAGCATTGGCTCCCATGAAGAGATGATTGGCATTGCTGAAGAAATGCTCTTCTTGCTCTCCCTCTATTACTCTTCTGGCTTCTCTCTCTCTGTGTATTTTTCTCTCTGATAGCGTATCTCTTTTCTTGTATATTTTGTAAGGGAATGGTACCCTGCTATTTATAATAGTGGGGAGCATCATTAGGGTTTGGATGATTACCCATTCTCAAAGTGACGGCGGCCTGATGTATAACCAATCTTGACCCTTAGTTTAGGGCGTGAAGGATCTGGGCCATAAATGGGGATAGTATTGAATCCTGTGAATGATTAATACTGATTGCTTTGAATCTTGGATTTCTCACCACGTATCCTATTGGCTTGATCATGAATGATATGACCTGATCTCATTAATTATGAGGATAACGTTAAATATGGTCATTGGGATCTGGTAAATCTCTAATTGATTTGCATCTCATAATCATCCTTGCTACCAGCTGTCAAGTCGTGGGGGCAATTGAATCTCTGTCACGTATCTTAATGATGGACTCTGCCAGAGCCGTATGATATCCATGAACCGCATAAGACAGCATCTCAGTGAGCCGCATAGGTATAGTATTTGCGAGCCGCATGGGATGGTTTCTCGGTGAGCCGCATAAGTATAGTACTCGCGAGCCGCATGGGATGGCTTCTTGGTGAGCCGCAGGAAGACGATTCTTGCCAGCCGCATGAAGCTGTTCTTCACTGGAGCCGCATGGGGGTATCCACGTGTCAATCTCGGATCGTGTCAGAGATTTTCTCCTATTCCCAAAGAGTCTGTCATTATGACAGGGCCATTATGACACTTCATGTCAGAGCCGTCAGCTGTCAAATCATGGCAGAGCATTAAATAGGGCCATTGCTTAATGGCCAGCTGTGTGAAGGGGTCCCATGGGGACACGTGGCATTTATCGAACCGTATATCTCTGTTGGTCGAATGTGAGCCGTATGTACTTCTGAACCGCATGCGGCTGGGGGACTCTTTCAACCGCAGGACTGTCCCTATGTAAGCCGCATGGACTCTCCTGTCTCGAGCCGCATGAGACTAAGAGTCTCTCTGAACCGCATGGGACTGCTCCTGTATGAGCCGCATGGGGTTCTCCTGTTCTGAGCCGCATAGGTCATCATTCTGATCTTTTCCATGCTTCTACAAGACCTCCTTCAAAGTTTTCAATTTGCAAAATTGAAATACTTTGAATAAGAAGCATGGCCTTTGTTGACCGCATAGATGATTCAGCCGCATGGATTTATCTGGCCGCATGAGCTGTTAGGCCGCATAAACGTTTTGCCACGTGTCCTAGCCACGTGTACAAATCTTCTGCATTAAATGCCCTTGATTCGCCGCCTCTTGGGGGAGGATCCCAAGGGTCAGTTTTGTTTTGACCGAAGCGGTTTTTTTTTCTTTATTCTTTTAGGCGGCACGTGGATCGAGGCGTTTGTTTGATTTTTCGAGCCTCTTTTGCCTATAAATAGGAGTAATTTTATTCTTTGAGGGTTTCTTTACCTTCTCTTTTTTGCTCAAACTCCTTGTTGCCGACTTCCTCTTCGTCTTCTCCTATCAACGAACGACAATGGCTCCCAAAAAGACTGCTGCTGCTACGGGCAAGAAGGCCGCGTCATCTTCTGCGGCAGCGAAGGACAAGAAGGCCGCGTCTTCATCGACTGCGGCGGCAAACGTGGCGGCTCCTCCGATGGCTGGCGTGCCTATTTTTTACTCCGACGTTCACCCGTCTATTGCTGGTAGGACCATCAACATGAACTGTCATGGCTATGCCGCATATCTTATGCGCGAGCCTATATTTCCATGTATGCTGTGTGTCCGACTCATGTTCGGGCCACATGGGATATGACCCAGGCCTGAGCCGCATGAAAGTTGTTGTTTGTAGCCGCATAACTACTTCATCATCAGGGCCGCATAAGCTTATCTGGACTTGGACCGCATGAGCTCTTTCAAACTGAGCCACATAAGCCTATTTCAGACTGAACCGCATAAGATCATTTAAACTAGACCGCATAAGCTCATCCGCACTGAACCGCATAAGCCTATTTCGAGCCGAATCATATAAGCTTATTTGAATTGGACCGTATCCGCGTATGCTCCTTTCGAATCCGAACCGCATAAGCTCATCCGCACTGAGCCGCATAAGTTCATTTCAAGCCGAACCGCATAAGCCTATTCGAACTGAACCGTATGTGCTCTTTCAAACTGAGCCACATGAGGCTATGCTTAAGCCGCATGAGGCTATGCTTAAGCCGCATAAGCATCAAGTAGTTTGCGTTTCGGCTATCTTTTTGACTTGTTTTTTTTTGTTTTTCTTCAGTGAATCTGCCAGTAAATCCTGTGGGGGAACTTATAGTGGGCTCAAATCAGTTCGCCTTGGGCGTGCGTCTTGATGACTTAATTAAGCATGTGTTGAATCAATTCCCTGCTGTTGAGCCTTCGGAGAGGTTGAACGCCATCGAGAATCAGACCCTGCATTACCTTCGTTCCATGATGAATGCTGGAAAGCTAGATGGATTATACCTGAAGCCTTTATTCCTCTTTGGAGATGCTTTAATCATAAAGAATTCCCGAGTATTAGAGATTTCTGAGAACTGGAATTTTTCTTTGGATGGGGTGGCAATCCATATTCCTTTCATGGAACGTTATTATCCTCTGTCGTGGTTCAATATGGTGTTGTTGGACAGGAAGATAGTGTGTAACTTAACTCCTACCCAATCAGGGATGTTGATGGGCAACATCCATTATAACCCGAACATGCGGTCAGCGTACGCGGGTAAGGATTCAGTCCTCCGGTACATGATGGGTCTGGCCCCGGGCTCTTTCATGAATGTATACGGTCCAAACTTTACACTCACTCAAGCTGATACCTTCCTGAATCGGCTCGCTCGCAAGAAATCTTATCCTGTTGGCAGGCTGGCATTGTCGAACTGGATAAACCCCACTTCTATGTGGGCCCAGTTGACTACTTGGGTTCTGCAGACCTACGGAACATTCCTGCGGGAGGTGGGACTTTACCATGCCATTCGGAGCACTTGACACGGGCTTTCTATCAATAAACCACTGTTCGTGGCGCTCTTGGAGATGTATAACCGGCGAACGGGGACGTTCTTTGCACCCGGAGGGGAGTTGGGGCTTGCTCTCTATGAGATGTATACTGTCTCCAAACTTCCGTGGGGGAATGAGCCTTTCGAGGTGTATACCCCGTCGAATGAGGAGTTCGAGGACTTGAACCGACGACTCCCAGGTTCTGTTGCAGTGTATCAGGAGTTGCTGTGCCACCATAGTGCTTGTCACCAGATGGCTATAAAAACGGTGGATAGCTCAGAAGGGACCGTTCCCCACACCACATCCTGGGTTAATTATCTTTTTAAAGTTGACCCTTCTGGCGAAGTTACTCCTCGAACCCCTCGAACGCATGGAGAGATAAAGGACCTGATGTCGAGCGTCAAGAAGTCACAGTCCAAGAGCGACATATTCGGGAGTCAAACTGACTCTCTTAGCTATTTTTACTACGGAACCACACAAATGTCAGAGAAGGCGCTCCTGGCTGGATTTTTAATGATATGGCTACGGAACTGCATAGTCTCGGGAGGAGCAGGTTCTATAGAGAGGATCGGTCGCCACTTCATTCTCCCTGCTGTTAAACTGGTATTTGGAGTTAGACTGGCCTTTCTTCCTGCTATGGTGTGTAGCATACACCATGGTCTTCGAACATTCTCGTCCAAGGTTATCGCGCACAGGAAGACGTTGGATTTTGAGCGCGTAGAACTGCCTTTCCACTATTTGATGGGGTGGTTGGCGATGCACTACAAGTCTTTGATGGGACCTGGGATAGCAGAAGATGTTACAGATGAAGACGCTTTCCTTTTCAAATGCCATCGTCGGTCTTGGGAATACAACACTATGCCAGCTTGTCGGAGGGCGCTAGCGAGGGTGGATGGGTGTGACTTTTATATGTCTGTTCCTCATTTTTCGGATGAGGAAGTGAGGAAGGTATACCTTGATGGTACCGGACCTTCTCACTTTCTGTCTCCGAATATGCTCACCTGGTTGTACAATATCCGCCCCGCGCATCTGGTTTATCGCAACCGCGATAATGTGTACTTGGAGCCTTACCTACCTAGTAGGTTTTTCCGCCAATTCGATTATAGCCAGTTTCCTTGATTGTCCCAACCCTTGTTTGGGCTTTGAAGGTAGTGTTCTTGATGGTGTCAGGGCATGGAATTATTATGATGCTTATCATACTCGGGCCAGCTTCTCGGTCCCTGATGCTAAGGCACCGAGGGAAATTTTGTACGTGGCTGCTTTGTATCATGTTATGGCGAACAAGCCTCCTGTTAATTTCGATCCGAGTACCAGTTTCATCGTGGGTATCGGTTTAGAGGAGAAGCCCAAGGGGGCTAAGGCTAGAAAGCAACTAGCGCTCCAGACTCCCCTCCCTAAATTAGAACATTCCGAGTCGGCTGAGGAGGAGGATGATCTTGATAGCGAAGACTCCCTTTCTGGTGGGGCTGAAGAAGTAACGGATCAACCGCTTCCCACACCCGATGAACTGGCGGAAGATCCGTTGCTTACTACACAAGAGGAAGTAGTGAGGGAAGAACAGCCTCCAGCTATGTCTGGTCCCTCACGTAAACGAGTCAGACGCGAGTCTTCTGACAGCAGAGCGTCCTTTTTCGTGAAGAGAGCTGCCGTTAGGTCTCGTGGATTACTTATTACCGAGAGGGGTGAAAGTACAGACGCTATTCCGAAGGTAAGACCAAGTCGGAGCCATCTCTTTGTTGTAGTTTTATTTTCTCTCGGAGATATGACTTAATCACTTTTCTTTGTAGGCGTCTGATGAACCGGCCTCTCCTGAACCGTCTACTGCCCCTGGAGTTGATCCGGCCCTTGCTGCTTTGATTAGCGACATGTGTGCCGCGGTCCTTTCTGCGGGGGCTCTCTCAGCGGCGGCTGGAAGCTCCCAGTTTGCTGAGGCCTCGGCCCGGGGTGACGAAGGTTTCCTTGGGCCCGTCTCCGAGATCGCTGAACTTCAGCAAGGCGACGCCGATCTCGGTGCATCCCCTCCCGAGGGTGCAAGGGCGAAGGAGTCTATTATACCTGACTCGGAGGCTGTTGGTGAAGAGGCTGCGGTGGCTGCAGGCGAACCTCAGCCTCCACACTCCTCCACTGGTAAGATAAGCCAAATATTGACTAGTGAAGGGGCTTATTTGCTCTATCAACATATCCTTCGGGTCAAATCGATTCATGGTAGCCTTGGCCCTGCAGGTCCTGACCCTTTACTTCCCACCGCGGATGTTCTTGGGAAAGGCTTGGCCTGCCATGATCTGGGAGAAAGGAGCGTTTCCTCTCCTTTGCCGTCTCATGTCGAGGGGCCTTCCGCCAGCCCCGGACAGATGGGAATGAAGATGGCGATGGTTTCCACCTCATCCTCTGCTGATCATACGGCTCCAGAGATTGACCTCTTGACCCTGCCGAGCATTTAAGTTCTACGGGCCGCTGAAGAGGAATTGGCCGTTGTTTACGCGTCCTTTCGTGCGGAGTTTGTTTCTCTTATGGCAGGAGCGGCAGATTCTGTTGCGACTTCTTCAGCGCTACCAGCCACACTCCCGTTGACACCGGCTTCCTCGGAGGCTCTAGACGAGGTGACGTAGGATGTGGTCGACAGCTTCTATCGCCACTTAAAAAGGGGCGTAGACGCTGCTGTAGAATGGGGGACCCCTTTCTCTCTATCTCTTCGGTGCGCTCGGGGTCAGGTTGCAACTTTGAAGTCCCTTCCTGGCGGGATAGGGTTGGCTGCACTCCTGGAACCTAAATTGGCAGAGGCTGATCAGCTTGTGACCCAATTGCTTGCGATACGGCAGGCGGGCTTGCCTGCTGCGATTGAACGGGAGCGGGGCTTCCTCATTGCTGCTCGGGATAGGATCAAGCTCGCTCGAGATACTGCCGGGCCAGTTGTACAGGGAGACCTTGACAAGTTCTCCACTTCGTATGACAGGCTGGGTCGTCGGAGTCAGGCTTGTCGTGCTCGGGAAGAGTCTGCTTCTCGTGGAATCGCCGACACGAAGGAGCGGATTCTCGCACTCCAGAGGGAATTGGCCTTCTTAGAGTCAGACCTGAAGATTGCTCAGGCGGAACAGGAGTCAATCGTTCGGGAGGCCGAGAAGGTTTCTCGATCTTCTGCTAACCTGCAGCGGGCCTTTAAGAGATTCGGGGATAACTGGCAAGCCCATGCTCAACTGGAGGACGAGGCGGTGCTGACCCAAGAGGCGGAGCGTCGAGCTACCCAGAGGTTTGAGCGGTCAGTTGCCTTGCTGACGGACCGTCTCAGGGCGTTATGTGCCCCAGAGCAGTGATCAGCTTTCTGTTTTCTTTTGCTTCTCCTTTTTTTCTTTTTCTTTTTTGTAAGGGATGTGATCCCAAATGATGTAGCCCTTTGAATTTTGAATAAATGAGCATGTTTCAACTCATCTTCTCTTTCTTGTACTTGTGGCGTTTGTGGAATTGGACTTGCTGGAAGATTATTTGTGGACCTGTTTCCCTAGGCGTACCTTGGTTTTAGGTACGGATAACAAGTTTGGACAGGATGTCCGGAACAGCCATGGCAAAGTGGTCATGGATGTTCTTGGTGTTAGGAAAAAGAATACCGTAGAGCAGCTGGGCTCCCGGGACATGGTGAGATGGTGGATTTATGCTAAGAAGCTTAGCAAGGGATGTTTGTGGACCTATTATCCTTGGCGTACCCTGGTTCAGGATACGGATAATGGGATGAAAGGAAACCAACATATTTGCTCATAGGTTATGAGGACATGGTAAACATGAGGGTTTTTACCGTAGAATTTTCCTGCTCAGAGGTAATGAGAACATGGCAGGGGAGACTTCACGGAAGATATTCATGGTCAGTAGCGGACATTTGTGGTCAACAGAGGACATTTGTGGTCAACAGAGGACATTCGTGGTCAACAGAGGACGTTTGTGGTCAACAGAGGACATTTGTAGTCAACAGAGGACATTTATGGACCTATTATCCTTGTCGTACTCCGGTTGTGGGTACAGATAATAGGTTGAAAGGGGACCGACATACTTGCTCAGAGGTAATGTGGACATGGCAAGCATGAAGGTTTCTTCGACGGAGCCTTCCCACTCAGAGGTAATGAGGACATGGCAGGAGTGGGCTCAATGAAGAGGGGGTACATAGAATGACTCAGAGGTAGGAGAACGTAGAAGTTCTATGCGAGGGGGCGGTTTGTTTTTGGTGGAAGTGAAAATGACTCAGAGGTAATGAGGACATGGCTGTTTCGGAAATTTGTGGATCGATTACCCTTTTTGTGCACTGGGAGCGCGGGTAGTGGATCATGAGGGAGGATCTCTTCTAGGAAAAAAGTTTAGAGGTATAATCATACGTGACTTACTATCTGAAAGAGTGACCGGAATGTGAGTTCAGAGGCACCAGCGGGTACATAACTCGGTAATTTAGAATATTGAGGAAGTGTGAGTTCAGCGGTACCAGCGGGTACATGACTCGATAATCTGAAATATTGTGGATGTGAGTTCAGCGGTACCAGCGGGTACATGACTCGATAATCTGAAATATTGTGGATGTGAGTTCAGCGGTACCAGCGGGTACATGACTCGATGAGCTGGGAAGAATGTCGTTTAGACATAATATTTCTTCAGGAACTTGCCGTTGACGGGCAACATGTGCAAGTCTCCGTTTTGTTTTGCGAGGCGGTAAGCACCGTTGGAGAATACTGTCTCAATGATAAATGGGCCTTCCCACTTTGGCTGGAATTTGTCGGTGGTCTTGTGAGTCATGACCATCGGCCTCCGGACTGCCAGGACGAGATCGCCCACCTGGAATGTTCTGATTTTGACCTTCTTGTTGAAGGCTCCAGAGATGCGTGCTTGGTATAGCTCAATTCGTTGCTGAGCCAAGAGGCACTTTTCATCTAGTGCCTCCAATTCCTGTAGCCGACGATGGTGGTTTTTGTCTATCGTCAATTGATGTGTGAGGGCGACACGTAGTGAGGGGATCTGAGTCTCCAATGGGAGGACTGCCTCACTCCCATACACCAGGGAGAATGGTGTATTCCCGGTGGCTGTTCGAACTGTGGTGCGATAAGTCCATAAGCATTCGCCGAGCTTTTCGTTCCAGTCGCGTTTGTTGGAGGAGACAAACTTCTTGAGGAGTTTGATGATTGTTTTGTTGAATGCCTCTGCCAACCCGTTTGCTGCCGGGTTGTATGGTGTCGAAGCGACATTCTGAATACGGTGCTTATCGCAAAACCGATAGAATGCGTGGCTTGCAAACTGTGGACCATTATCATGGATGATCCTTCGGGGCAGTCCAAAGCGGTAGATGACGTGATGCTTAAGGAAGCTGATCACGTTTGAAGTCTTAACTTCTGCGAGTGGGACAGCTTCCGCCCATTTGGAGAAGTAATCAGTGATCGCAAGTATGAAGCGATGTCCTCGGGAGGAAGGTGGAGTGATTGGACCAATGATATCCATTTCCTATGCTTCGAATGGCCAGGACGCCACTGTCAGATGTAGAAACTCGGATGGTTGGTGAATGAAGTCTGCGTGAATTTGGCAGGCTTTGCATTTTCTAGCATAATCTATCGCATCTGCCACCATTGTGGGCCAATAGTAGCCCATTCGGCGAAGGCGGTCTTACAGTTTTAGGCCGGACTGGTGGGCCCCGCAGACACCGTCATGAGCTTCTCGTACGACTTCTTTGGCTTCTGCATTTGACAGACATCGAAGCAGTAATCCGTCGTAGGAGCGGCAATACAGCATTTTTGTCTCTGTATCGTAGAAGAATCTGAGAGACCGCCGTCTAATGGAGGTGGCTTCCTTTGGGTTCTCGGGCAGGATGTCGTAGACGACGAAGTCGATGAATGGTTGTCTCCAATCTGGGGCATCATCGATCGTCTGTGCGGAATAACTCGCCATGAATTGCATATTGTTCTTGGGACAGACCAGTTCATGGCCTATCACATCCACTGATTGGCGATCATAATTCGGAACTGCTAGGAAAGCGGCAAGAAAGGCTAAGGCATCAGCTTCGATATTTCGGAGTCTGGGGACATGTTCGATGAAGAACCCCTCGAACGACGAGATGATGTCAATTGCTATTTGTTGATAAGGGATCATGTCTTCGTGGCGGACTTCGTATGAGCCCCGGATCTGATTGACGATTAGTTGGGAATCACCGTATGCTTCAAGGTATTCTACCCCCAGCTCTCTTGCAAGCTGGAGGCCAATGACCAGAGCGTTGTAATCGACCACATTGTTAGAGCAGGGCTCGGTGAGGGAATAAGCGCGATTAATCACCAATCCGGAAGGGGAGATCAGCACTACCCCGACTCCGACGACTATATTGCCTTTAGGTCCGGTTCTCGAAGCACCGGTCCTCGTGAGAGGTTGCATATGAGTCGGCGACCTCATCTGGGATATCTTCATATATTCTGGAGGACTCCGAGCCTGGGTAGGCTGCTAAGAAGTCCGCCAGGGCTTGACCTTTGACTGCCTTTTATGGGACAAAGATCATATAATAAGGGGACAGCAATATTGCCCATGTAGCGAGTCGAGAGCTGAGTGCCCCTGGTTTAGTTATGAGGACTCTGAAAGGGTTGACTCGTGAGATCACATGTATCATTTGTCCGGTGACATCGTGTCGCGTTTTCTGAATGGCGAACACCAGGGCGAGGTATTCCTTCTCCACAGCGGTGTATCGATGCTCTGGCCCAATCATCATTCGGCTGAGGTAATATATGGCCTGCTCATGGCCTGCGTCATTGTTTTGTGCCAGCAGAGCCCCGAGGGAGTGTTCCAATACTCGTACATAGAGCAGGAATGGTTTTCCAGGAACCGGGGCCACCAAAACTGGAGGATTTGACAAATATTCTTTGATGCTGTCGAAAGCACGCTGGCATTCCACGTCCCATACGAATGAGACTCCTTTCTTCATAAGGTGCATGAATGGTCGGCATCGCCCGGAGAGGTTGGAAATGAACCTTCTGATGTAAGCTAGCCTCCCTTGGAGGCCTCTGAGTCCGCGGAGATTTCTCGGGGGCCCATCTCCATAATTGCTTTCGTCTTCTCAGGGTCTACATGGATACCTTGTGCCGTGATGATGAAGCCCAGGAACTTCCCACTGGATACACCCAGAAAGGACTTCGTAGGGTTCATTTTCAAATTGTGAGCTCGCATTAGGTTGAATACCGTCCTTAGATCCTGCAGATGGTCTTCCTTGCAGCGACTCTTAACGGCTATATCGTCAACATAACATTCCACTGTCTTGCGTAAGTGGTCTCTGAAGATGATGCTCATGGCTCTTTGATATGTAGCGCCGACATTCTTTAAACCGAAAGGCATGACTGTATAGCAGTACGTGCCAATTGGCGTTCGGAATGATGTATGTTTTTCGTTATCAGGAGACATTTTGATTTGGTTGTACCCCGAGAAGCCATCCATGAATGGCATACGTTCGAAGCCGCAGGTATTGTCGATCATGATGTCTGTGATAGGAAGGAGGAATTCATCTTTGGGGCACGCCTCGTTCAGGTTGCAAAAGTCGATGCAGATTCGAATCTTCCCATTCTTCTTGAGGACGGGTACTATATTGGCGACCCAATCAGGATGTTGCTCCTCACGAATGAAGCCGCTAGCTATCAGTTTGTTGACTTCGGCTTCAATCGCGTCCATGATGCCTGGGCGGAAGCGTCGCTGTTGTTGCTTGACTGGCTTCGCATCTGGTCGAATGTTGAGTTTGTGAAGAGCAATGTCGGGATTTAACCCTGGCATATCTTCATAGCTCCAGGCGAACACATCAATGTACTCTCTGACAAGTTCTAGCAGCGACTCCCGTTCTTTATCTGTTAGGCTTTTACTGACAAAAATCGGTTTTGGAGAAGATTCGCTGCCGAGGTCAACTTGTATAACCTCATCTTCAGTAGGAGGTTCTCTCAGTTCGAACCGTTTTTTCCATTGTGCATCCAATTGCTGGGCCCACGGCTCTAGCTCGAGGATCTCGGGGATGTCTTCGTCTTCTTCGTAAGCGTCGGCGAATGCCATGTTGACTGACATGACTTGTCTGAACACATCTCCGATGCTGGTATCCGAGTCGGAAGTTGGTGATCCGGTTGAATGTGACTGCC
Source organism: Iris pallida (assembly GCA_029216955.1). Classification (NCBI taxonomy): domain Eukaryota; kingdom Viridiplantae; phylum Streptophyta; class Magnoliopsida; order Asparagales; family Iridaceae; genus Iris; species Iris pallida. The sequence continues at coordinate 11,799,640 of JANAVB010031419.1, forward strand.
AGTCGTATTCTTCATCTGAACTTTTGAGGGTCGTAGTAGGCGTTACATACCCCAACCCGTATCGAGTTTTACTATAGTAGTCTCGTGGTTTACCCGCCGGGACTGGCGGCTTCAAAGGTAATCGTCGCCCAGTGCCGTAGTTCTAACCTGACGTCGTCTCCAGATCATACCCCTGTTTCTGTATGAGATATTTGGATTGTGGGCTATACAGATACAGAGGCAGTCTTCCGGTATTTGTCCCGAGGTCGGCTTCCTCTATGGTGAAGGGATGCGGGTTGTTCGTCCGGCCGAAGATGATCGGATGATCCCCTCGCTCGATTATTCGGTAAGCATCTTCTACTGGAGTAAGCTGGATCGCGGTGTACACATTTGTCACTTGTGTGTGTAGGTGAGTGCCTATACCGTGTTCCATAGCATACATTGTACATAGCTTATTGAGCTCGGTGTAGTTCAAAGATAACCCTTTATTGATGAAGTAAGGTACCTTTTCTAGGGGGATTACATCATCAGCGGAGGGAACATCAGTGTGGGCAGCCACATACTTGGCTAACTCCGGTTCCTCTTCGGCTACCCCCTGTGTAAATGAAGACTGAGAGGATGCCCTGGGCAGCTTGATTGTCAGAGGTTCAGCTGAGGGAGCAGAGCGTGGAGTCGTTGGCAGACTAGCGACCCCCAGTTTGGCACTTGATGTGGAGCGAGGAGTGGCTAGTTCGCTAGAAGTGTCAGACCTTGCATCGGGGTGACGACCCTTCTTGGAAAGGCGTATCTTTAGCGGCTTATCGGAGGGGTTGAGCTTCTCCATTTGGGGTTGACTGACTCTCGGCAGTCTGATTGTTAGTGGCCCCGTTGTGGGTCTCGACACTTGGCCGGACCTTGGCAGCCGGATTGTCATCTGCTCCTCTTGCGCTGAGAGGCTGATCGCGTCCTTCCGCAGAGTGGCAGTAAGGGGTGCGGATTTGTCCTGTTTACGAGCTTGAAGGTGGATTGTCAGAGGTCCTTCTAATCCCGTAGCTGTCTCGGTATGAGTTTGTACGTCTCCTTCATCAAGGTGCCTCTTCGACTTTTCGTATAGGCAGGAGTCTGAGTAGTCGGATTCGACCCCCTTGAAGGGATCGATATCAGCAAATTCCATCTTCACAAAGCCGTATTTATCGACATATTTGAAGCACTGGTGTAGCGTGGAAGGCACGATCATATAATCGTGTATCCATGGGCACCCCAAGAGGATGTTGTAAGAAGTGTCTGCATCTATGACGTAGCAGGTGACTTCGGATTGGAGGTCGCCAATTTGACACTTCCCCAATAGGGTAGCTCCTGCCCGAATTGAAACCGCTGATGGCGATGCTTGTAGGTGTCAGACGATGCATTGGGATGCGAAGATGATGTAGCAGACCCTTCGGGATGATGCTTATGGAAGAGCCAAGATCTATGTGCATCCGATCCACCTTCACGTCGCCGATGTACCCCGTGTAGGATAGCGGGTGATCGTGTAGGTTGGTTTTGATGAGCATGTCCTGCGGAATGAAGACGATGTTGGGCATTGCTCCCATGCAGGTACTGTCTTGGAGATCCATGGGTGAGTCCTTCCCGGTGAGGTTGGATTGAGCCAGATAGACATCGGCATTTTGGAGTGCTTCGCTTAATGCAATACGAACGTCCTTGGAGAGCCTTAGGAGTTCGTACAGTGACAACTTGGTCGGTGTGTTAGCCAATTGTGCTAAGATGTCAAAGTTGTAGGGCCTCTCTAGTCCTTGGGCTGCCTCTTTTTGGAGGGATTTGTCGAAGCGAGTCTCCCTCGGCCTAGGCTTGTCGGTCGTCGAAGGCTGAGCCGGTCCCGGAGCATCAGTTGTAGTGGGTTGATGATTTTCGGCTGGATTGTCAGCCACAGGTTGGGATTGTGCTCCGGACAGCGTGACGACGGCTGTAGCTTCCTCGTTGTCTGCCGAGATTGTGTGGCAGGTCCTGACTTCTCCACTTTTCTTTTTGTCGGGGAAAGATGGTGTGGGCCGAGTCACTTCCAACAACAAGTATGGATGGATCCACATGACCTTCCCTCGTGATGTGGTGAGAGGTACCAGACCAGCAGCCTGATCTCGGAGAGGTGAAAGATTGGTAATCTCCATTGTCGCCAGAGGGATGGGGACCACCCCGTCTTGAGTTTTCGTCGGAGGGAAGCTGCCGAATTGTACGGACACCATATTGGCGGCCACGGTTACCTCTTCGAAATCGATGGCTAGAGCGTTCGAATCGACGAGGTTCTGGATGTACCGTTTTAGCTGGTAGCAATCGTGCGTAGCATGATGAACATAGCGATGATAATGGTAGTACTTTGGATTCTCTATCTCCACCGGCCGCGGTTCCCGTCTTGGTGGAGGAAGCTGAATTCTATCCCCTTGTATGAGCATGTCCTAGATGGGCTTGACGTGACTGTCTTCGAAGGAGTAAGTAATTTGCGGCCATTGTTTGTCTACGGGCTTCGGCTCGGGTTTTTGTGCTGTATCGGTCAACATAGCCTATTTTCCCTTGCTGTCCCGATTGTTGGAGGGGTTACCCCCATTATCGTTGTTGGGACGCTTGCCCTTGCTTTCTCCTTCTGAGATGTGCAATCCCAGTTGGCGAGCCTTCTTCAGTCGTTTTTTCGGCACTTATGGCACTGATGATAAATGCCTTCCAGTCCTTGAATTGACTCTCGCCCATCCAGAGACTGATCGTTGGAAGCAGTCTCTTTTGGCAAATTTCAATCAAAGAGGAATCTGGATTTCCGAAGGGCAGCTTCATGGCGGTTTGGCAGAACCGCTCAATGTAGTTCCTTGTCAGCTCCTTCTCCCCTTGGATGACGTCCATGAGGGTGGACATGGTGACGTCCTGCCCTACCTCGTAGAATCTCTCCAAGAACATGCGCTTGAAGCCGACGAAGGAGTGGATGCAGTTGTCCGGCAGATTGCGATACCAGTCGAAGGCGACTCCTTCTAATGCCTCAATGAATAATCGTGTGAGGATAGCATCATCGTGGGGCAGATGGTCGGTGGTGACCTCGAAGTACATGATGTACCGATTTGCTGAGGTCTTGCCATCATACGGGTTGATATTGAACGGCTTATATCTTGGTGGGAATGGAACATCCCTCCATTCAGCAGGGTATGGTTGCCGCATTCTGAGGTCTTGAGCGTTTTCTCGGGCATGGAACATGGCTCGGAGCTCCTGAACCTCTCTTCTTACTTCTCGGGCATCATATGTCGCGGTAGGGGCTGTTATTTCGGGAGGATTGTTACCCGGGTTCGGTGCCGCCGAATTCGAGTCCGCATTGACCGCGGGACCCGCACTTGTTTGGCCAGGCGTTCCTTCTTGTATAGTTGGAAGGACCGCTTTAATCTCGTCTACAGACTTGACCAAAGCAAGTAATATGGCTTCGAGATTGTCGATGCGCTGGCGATCACTGGAACCACCTTGATTGCTGTCCGTCATGAACACCGTCCTTTCATGAGGAGTGATGGAAGGAACGGTAGAGGATGTACCCTCCGAGTCGTACCCATGCACCGAGAAGTCATCGGGATAGGTGGGAATGTTCTCTTCGGGCTCGAACTCGGAGGGAACGGTATCCCCAGCCTCAGAGCTTGCTTCGTCTTGAGAGTCACGGATGTCCTCGGGGACATCAGCGTCTGTTGTACCTGATGGGAGAGTTGTTTGTCCGGGCTCGGCTCCTTGAAACATCAGATTATTGCGGATATTCGGAGGAGTGCTACCCCCAGTTCCCACAACCCCCAGCGATGTGGATGATGAATTTCCCATTGCGGCAGATTTCGTCTTTGAACGGGTGTGTTGGAATACTCCGGTGGAGGACAACCATTTAGACGACAGTTTCTTAGTTGTAGTGGTTGATATCTTGGGACTGGAGATGCTTGTCTTTTTCCCTCTCCCTTCGGCAGGGACTTTCTGAACGGAATTGCAGGAGACAACAGGAGGTGCCTCATCTTCTGAGCTCGGATGCTGTAGTCTTTGGAAGACGGATGGCCGATCTTCCGTCACTGTCGCGTTGTTGCAACAGCAGTTGACGATGATTTGGGTGCAGTAATGTCTAAGCGAGGACTCTTTACACACCGAAACTCCTCTTCTTTCCTTGCGTTTGTGGAGGATCGCCACCCGCAGGTCAGAGGAACCACTTTGTCCTTTTGCCGCCGGGGGCTGGACTCGAGCGGTTCTATACAACTTTCCATCAGAGGCCCGTATGATAGTCAACGGGACGCCCCGATAGTCAGAGGTTAGGACAGCTGACTGGGCTTGATGAGCCCGCGCTGCCCTAGACTTCCTCCTTTTAGCACTTGCGGGTGCGTAATAGGAGGAGTCCAAGTTGAATACCACAGAGTCTGGCTTATCATCCAGAGAACCATCAGGGTCAGGACCGCATGAGAGACGGTCGAAGACTGATCGAGAGAAGCATAGAACGGATGCTATGCGGCTAGAGTTGGGTACCGTGCAGGCTGTCTGTATGCGGTTGTCTTCTGCTGTCGGATGAGTTGTTTTTGTGCGGCTAGGAGTCACGACCGTGCAGGCTGGCCGTATGCGGTTGGCAATTGTGGCCGTATGGGTTTTCTGCAAGCGATTGACTTTCTTAGCCGCATGGGTTTCATTCATGTGGTTGGCAGCTGTAGCAGCATAAGCTATGCGGCTGACAGATGTGGCCGCATGGGTTTTCTTTATGCGGCCGGCGGATGTAGCCGCATGAGCTTTCTCACTGCGGCTAGTACCCTTATGCGGCTCGGATCTCATAGAGTTCCTCTTTGCCCGTGCAAGTCCAGCATCATAGTGTTTTCTTCTGCCGGACTTGGGGACAACAGAGTCGTCTATGATCTGAAGTGGAGCCGCGGGAGAGTCTTCTCCGCCGTTTTGAGCAACGGATGGTATTTCTGCAAGAGCTTCGGTAGGAACAAAGGATCGGGGTCTCCACTCCTTGCGGGCCTTCTTTGTGCGGGATCGCTTCTGGACCGGGCCAGCGCTCTTGTCGGAAAGCATTTCTTCGAACGCCTATTGGTCGAACCGGACGACCATCTTCTGTTGCGTGGAGCCAAGCTTGGCTGCATCCGATTGTGTCACCAACTCCTCGGCCATGGAGAAGTTACTCCCCAGCAGAGTCGCCATCGTGTTTGCCATGAAATATAAAAGAACAGAACAATTATCGGAGGACCGGACTTTTACTTCACGCTACAAACTCGCTTGTACAAAGAAAGCCTAGGGACGAAAACCTAGGTACAGCAGTCTAAGTACAATTATTTATTTTAGATTCTGGGGGGTGACGATAGAGGCTCGAGAAGGCGACGGCAGCCCTGCCTTACTCCTTGGACGATCGGTATGCAGCCTTGGCTCCTGTGAAGAGATGATTGGTGTTGTTGAAGAAATGCTCTTCTTGCTCTCCCTCTATTACTCTTCAGGCTTCTCTCTCTCTGTGTATTTTTCTCTCTGATAGCGTATCTCTCTTCTTGTATATTTTGCAAAGGAATGGCACCCTACTATTCATAATAGTGGGGAGCATCATTAGGGTTTGGATGATTACCCATTCTCAAAGTGGCGGCGGCCTGATGTATAACCAATCTGGACCCTTAGTTTAGGACGTGAAGGATCTGGGCCATAAATGGGGATAGTATTGAATCCTGTGAATGATTAATGCTGATTGCTTTGAATCTTGGATTTCTCACCACGTATCCTATTGGCTTGATCATGAATGATATGACCTGATCTCATTAATTATGAGGATAACGTTAAATATGGTCATTGGGATCTGGTAAATCTCTAATTGATTTATATCTCATAATCATCCTTGCTACCAGCTGTCAAGTCGTGGGGGCAATTGAATCTCTGTCACGTGTCTTAATGATGGACTCTGCCAGAGCCGCATGATATCCATGAACCGCATGAGACAGCGTCTCAGTGAGCTGCATAGGTATAGTATTTGCAAGCCGCATGGGATAGTTTCTCGGTGAGCCGCATAAGTATAGTACTCACGAGCCGCATGGGATGGCTTCTTGGTGAGCCGCAGGAAGACGATTCTTGCCAGCCGCATGAAGCTGTTCTTCACTGGAGCCACATGGGGGTAGCCACGTGTCAATCTCGGATCGTGTCAGAGATTTTCTTCTATTCCCAAAGAGTCTGTCATTATGACAGGGCCATTATGACACTTAATGTCAGAGCCGTCAGCTGTCAAATCATGGCAGAGCATTAAATAGGGCCATTGCTCAATGGCCAGCTGTGTGAAAGGGTCCCATGGGGACACGTGGCGTTGATCGAGCCACATATCTCTGTTGGTCGAATGTGAGCCGCATGTACTTCTGAACCGCATGCGGCTGGGGGACTCTTTGAACCGCAGGACTGTCCCTATGTAAGCCGCATGGACTCTCCTGTCCCGAGCCGCATGAGACTAAGAGTCTCTTTGAACCGTATGGGACTGCTCCTGTATGAGCCGCATGGGGTTCTCCTGTTCTGAGCCGTATAGATCATCATTCTGATATTTTCCATGCTTCTACACTCTTGACTAGTTGAAGTAGAGGCATCTTGATCTTCCGTAATGGTATATACCGTCACTTCTCTTACTGCTGTTGATGAGATAGTTTGTTCAGAACTTTCACTATCTGCGTCAAACTCTGAGAAAGAGTCCTTTCCTACATGGGTAATGGGGAGATCTTCTTGATTAAAGACACCTTGGTTCAAATGTTGATTTCTCGATCTAGTATATTGAAAAACACCTTCACTGGATGCATGGATCCGATCTAAGTATTGCTGACTAGGATTTCGGGATGTATTACGTCTTAGACGTTTTCCACCCCCAGTGCCTTGAGAAGTCATGTTGACAGATGCATATAATAGCTCATCTTCGTCTTCTATTATATGTTCAGGAGTTAAAGCATAGTTCAGACGATCGAAGACAGATCGTCGAACCGATTGGCAACAACAGTTGATGACAACTTCATGAAAGCAGTGGCGATCTGAAGTACGATTTGGAGGTGAGGGAGACATCCCTGTAATGTTTCGTCTTTGTGTAAGACGTCGCCGCAAATCAGTTACAACTACAGGACGAGAAGAAGTCGAAGGAACATATTCCTTAATGATGTTAGGAACATGTCTCCTATTCTTCAGATTTTTAGTTCCCTGAGTGTACAAAGATGTACTCAACTCATTAGCATAGGTGGTTGGGTCTTTCTTTTCAAATTTTGGCTTTTGGTACAGATTGGCCTTTGGCATAGGGTTCTTACGTTTCGCCAAAGTTGATATTGGTTGACGCCTATTAAGATAAGTGCGTAAATTAGAAAATTCTGCTCCATGTGTCTTTGTTTGTGATACCTTCAATTTTTCTTGCTTGGATCTTGAAATTTGCAAGGTGGGAAGGTCTTGACCAAACCCCATAGGGGTAGGTAAGATACTTCTTTGGTCAGTATTCTTTCCAATATCAGAGATCCGAAGACCTCTGTTTAAAGGAATAGAATCTGATATATCTTCCTCTGAGTCATAGACCAGAGAAGTTTGGGAAAAGACCAAAGGGTGCTTTCCTTTATTTTGTAGAGGGTCAGCTAAGAAGCGTTTCCCTTTGTTCTGTCGTGAGACCATTTTAGGCACAGATTACGCCAATTGAGGAAGTGTCAAAGGACTCTTCCCTTTGTTCTGTCTAGTGTTGGCACTAGATAATTGATTCTCCAAGTTCAGAACTTGAGAATTAGAAGATGGAATAGCCAAAAGACTAGTTCCCTTGAGCTGCGCCAGAGTAGCAGACTGCGCCTGAGGTGTTGATTGCTTGGGTTGCGCTATAGTCCTACGGGATACTGATGGTGCCTTAGCAGCAACATGGGTAGACTGCACCTCAATAATGGCTTGAACAGGCTGCGCCTTGGCAGCAAAGAGAGTAGTAGACTGCGCGTGGGCAGCAGGATGGGTAGGTTGCGTACGGGCAACAGAAGCAAGCTGTGCCTGAGTCGTTTAGACAGATTGTGTCTTGACCACTGAACACTCAGGTTGCACCTGGGCAACAGTGACCATATAAGATTTAGGAGCCCATACAGTCATGTTCTTGGCAATAGTCGATGTACGCTTGTTGCTCTTGGTGCTAATCATATCCTCATAGGCTGTCTGGTTGACTTGAACAACCAGAGTATTCTATGTCTTGCCGATCGACGCAGTGTCACATTGAGTTGTCACCTTCTCATCGGAGGAGAAATTCGTCCCCAGCAGAGTCGCCATTTTGTTTGCAAAAAACAAAAAGTTTATTCCAAACTTGAAAAAGAATAGTACAAAGTACAATGAATTCCAGGAAAGTACAACTGTAAAAATCTGATCAGAAGACGATCACTTTATCCCTTGGACTATGTGAACTTGAAGACTGTAGCCTCTGGAGAATGCAACAGCAATTTTGCAATAGTTCTTGACCTCTGTGCATATGTATCTGATGATTTTACAATGATTGGAAACTCTATTTATAGAGTTCAAGAAATAACTGTTTTAGCAGTTATTCTGATGTGCACGAGGCTGGATTACGCCACATTGGGTTGCGCTAACCTCCTGTTGTGCCAACTTTCATTCAGTTGTTAAGTCGTGTACAAACTGTATTTAGATGCGTGGTATCATGTGATTGAGATGCACGTGGTCATGTACAGGATAGTAGACACGTCTTGAGAGATTAGTGGCATGTGTGCCACGTCATCCTACTTTAGAATGTAAGTTGTCTCAAATTTATCAGGTTACGTGAGCTTCGGTCAACTACGCCTGATTGAGCTGCGCCTAGACACGTGGCAGCTTTTGAGCAGAAGTCATTCAGATTGCGCTTAGGTGCAACTAAAGATTTTGTCTAGATTGTGCCTAGGCGTAACTTACGAAGCGTATAGGACAGTTGTCAATCAACTCTCCTTGACACTACCAAAATATGTCTATTTAGCGACGGCCACATCCATCGCCCATCCGTCGACAATCAGTATTTACGACCGATCACTGACGGATCTTGGTCAAAATAATCCGTTGGCAATCAGCTCGTCGCTAATAATGATCCGTCGCTAAGTAGTCGAAGAGCGACGGAATAGCGATGGCTTTTCGTCTTTACAATACGATGCATTAGCGACGACTTTTCGACGGGCTTTCCTCCATTTCAAGTATTAAATACTTAACTGTGTAGATGCTAGCGACGGACAGTCCGTCGATAAATCGTCGTAACTGTGTATCAGAGGGTATCGTTCCGTCGCTAGTCCGTCGATCGCCGTCGCTAACAAAGGACGGATTAGCGACAGAATACTAACGGATTATCCGTCGACCATGTTCTGGAAATGCTTGTCATTTCCAGAACCTTGGCGACGGATAAATCGTCGCTACTCCGTCGCTATGCCGTCGACAGAGCGACTAATTAGTGGCTGATTATCCGTCGCCATGGTTCTGGAGCATTTCCAGAACCTTGTCGACGAATTTTTCGTCGCTACGCCGTCGAGAGAGCGACTGATTAGTGGCTGATTATCCGTCGCCTTGGCGACGGATTTTCCATCGCTATTCCGTCGAATTATATACCACCAGAACCTTGCCGACGGATATTCCGTCGGCCACCAATCGCTACCTGGAAAAAGTTTCAAATCTCCAGTTAGCGACAGAAATTTTGTCGAAAATTAGTCGAAAACTGGAAATATCCGTCGCTAACCGGTCACTAGTCCGTCGCTAAGTGAGATTTTTTTAAAAAAAATTGCAGCACTTTTCCTGTTCACAAAAATATGCATAAACCAAACCAATATATAATGCACACCAATTATCCAACAATCACATAGACCAAATATATAATGCACACCAATTATCCAAGAATCATATAGACCAAATATGCACATACGAATTTAATGCACACCAATTATCCAAGAATCACATAGACCAAACCAAATTAATATAAAATAGACATCAATTATCCTAAAGAGTAATCTAATATCCGTCGTTATAATCCGATCATAGCACAAATAATCCAAAATTCCCACAAATATTCCAAATTTTCTTAATTACATTATTTTAAGGAGGAGGAGGCGTTCGATTGCCCGGTGGTGGTAATCCCTGCTGCGACCGACGAATAAACTCCTCCACTAGGTACGGCGGTAAGTCGTCGTAGACACTGCTCGAAAGTCGGCGTAGCTGCTCTGGCGACATGAGATCCAGGAGTGCCTCACAGTCGGAGGCGGTACCAGAGGGGCAGCAGGGTTGAAAGAAAGATGACCCACGGAAGAAGGACCGACACCAGCAGTCGACGGACCGACACCAGTAGAAGACGGACTGACACCAGCAGCAGACGGACCGGCAGCAGCAGACGGAGGCGGAAAGTACGTGGCAAATTGCTTCCGCAAGGACGACACCGCCTCGTGCAGCTGCGTAAGCTGCGACCTAACATCATCGTCTGCCGGGGCCGCGGGAGGAGACGGTGTCGGTAGAAATCTCTGCGTCGCCATGTGCAACGGCCCTAGGGAGCCGACTCCGTACAGGAGCCCTTTCTTAAAGCCGCCGCGGTGTCTACGAACAAGTCGTTGCGAGCAGCCAAAGAAGAGGGCGTCCGGGCGGGCGCCGTTTCACCGACATCCTCGGTGTCAGTTAATTGAGCCCGACTAAGGGCCTCACGATACGCAGCCTATCAAATGAATGTGTTTATATTATAAGATTTACCTAAGTTGTAATTTAAATCTTATGTTTCACTAAGTTAAGTGTTAATCCTAAGTTTACCTAAGTTATAGTCCGAATACTTTTAATTCTAACGTAAATCTCATAAACTTAAGTACTTATATCAGTCTCCTTGGCCCTCTCGTCGAGAAAGCTCCCGTCCTTCCGTCTTTTGTCCGTATGCTGGAACACGTCGTGCATGGTGACCAATTCTGGTGCCCTTCCCTCCTTCACTGCCCATTGGGCCTGCATACAAAATTTTCGTAGAACTTAATTGACTCTGTATATTAATAATACCTAATTCGATAGTGAAATAAATTTATGGTATCTCATCAGATCTGCAAGCGTCGCTGCGTGGGGCCTTGATCCCCCCATATGAAGTCCCGCGGCCTGTCGGTTCGCCTTTGCCTTCTCCGATTTCTCCTTGTACGCAGGAGTATTCATCATACCTAAGAGGTCCTTATAATACTCCTGCCGAATCCAATTCGGCCTCGTATGCCCCATTTTCAAGTCATGAATCATATCCCGTATCTTCTTCGAGGCAGCGCTTCTGTAGGTCCTGCGGATCGCGTCCTCGCGATGGGGGTGCCACCAGTACGTCGTCTAACATAGAAATTCAATTATCACATAATTTAAAAAATGGTTGATTAAAGAGTAACTAATAATTAACCAGAAGATATAGATATATACCCTCAACTCGTCGAGCCAGGCGTACTTCAAGTTTGGGGGCACCGACAAAAAGTTGAGGTAGGGACCATAGAAGTTAGCCCTGATAATTTCTCCAAGAGCCCTGGCAACATTAAACGGAAAAAACCTACAAAGAAGAAACGACTGGAGTATTAACTTGAATAAATAAAAGAAATTTAATAAATTATCTTAAATTTACTTACGAGGTCCCCGCGGGCCATAGCTCTCGTCGGAACTCGCCTCTCGGACTCTCTGGTGTCGTCGGAGGATCCGCGGGTCCGTGCATGTACTCCCTAGTAACCGGATGGAACCGAGTATGGGGGTACTCCAGAGCCCACTGTGTAGTAACTGGGAGATCCACTAGTGGATCCGCTGCTGGTGGGTCCGATAGCGGAACGGATCCGCTAGCAGATCCGGACTCATGCCTCGATGAAGTGGTCGATCGACGGCGGGATACGTCTGTGCCCGGGGTACTCTCCGGGTCGGGGTCACTGGATGGGGTCACATCCCGGGAAGATTGAATGCGACCACGACCACCAGCACCACTACGACCACGACCACGACCACCACCACCACCAACAGCACCACGACCACGGCCAGCCATCATGACCTGTAAATAGAACACATAAAAATAATTAACAATATAAAAGTGTAAATGAATATAAAATTCTAAACTAAAATATACATACCACCAGTAGGGAGACGAGTGTCGTCGCGACGAAAAGACTAGGAGTGCCATCTGTAATAAGTAAATAATCGAATGAAAAAAATATGAATTCATGTAATTGCTTTTATGAGGTCAAACTTAATTCACGTAATTGGAAGTGGTTTTAATATACAATAATATTTAACCTAATCATCGTCTTCGTTCTCATCCTCGGCTTCGTCTTCATCATCATCCTCCTTCTCATCCCCATCCTCATCATCATCCTTATCTTCATCGTCGATTTCATCTGTATCATCATCCCTATCAAATTCGTCTTCTTTTTCTTTTTCTTCTTCTTCTTCTTCTTCTTCTTCTTCTTCTTCATCTTCTGCCTCAATATTTGGGACAAGACACCTCTTTCTCCCCTGGTTGACAGCTAAGTCTTGTGTATCAACCTCTTCCTTCCCTCTATTTTCCTCAACAATATCTTCAACATCCATTGTATCCGAGTGTTGTCCCAAGTATTGGGACTTTTCGATCTGGTCCTCTTGGTATGCTGGGTCTCTAACGTTGAATGTATTTCTAGATTTAATCTTGCATACTGCCCACCAGTCAAATCGATCTCTACGACGCCTTGGGTAGCTTGTATAGTAGACTTGAACAGCCTGATTTGCTATCGCAAATGTATCGGACCCTCTATACCTCCTGCGATGATTTATATCGACAAATCCAAATTGTTTATCGATTCTCCAACTGATATTTGGTGTCGTATCGAACCACTCACATTTGAACATCACAATATGCATATCATATGGGCCAGTATATTGTAAATCTACAATATCCCGAAGCACTCCATAATAGTCAAAGTCCGGCTCGTCGTCATAGATGGTGCCTCTTATGCAAACACTGGAATCCTTGGTATTGATGCCGTCATTGATAAATTCGACATTTATAGCATTCTGAGTTGACTTAAACCTGAAGCCATTAACGACATAGCCTGGCCAAGTCTTTATTTGCTTCTTCGGTCCCAATGCCAGATAACGAACACTCTCATAAGTGAGTGTTGTTTCAGGCAATAAAACTTGTAAACAAATATTTATAATTTAAATATTTTAGATTATATATTTATAATCTCAATTATAATCTCAGTTACTTACGTATTTATGAAACTATGACGGAAATGTATAATCAACCTCTCTTTGATGTCCCTCATCGGTAATATCGGGTGTCCTTATTTTGACTTCATCTCTAAATACACTATTAGAGAAAATAAGAATATATAAGTGTAGTCACTTACATCATCAAATTAGAGATTATAACGAGTGCAAGTGTACTGCTTACTTCTCCAAATCTCTCACTTCTTGTATGTCACAGTTTAACAAGACATATTGGTGAGCGGCATCATACTCGTCGTCTGTCAACCACCGTCTTTTACTAGCCCAACAGGCTTGCCCCTTATATTGAATATACCTCCATCCTCAACGTCCTCGTCATTCCTTTGAGGTCTATTTCGATTTGTCTTAACACGAGTATCGAAATAAATGGAGCAGAAGTTTGACACCTCTTCGACAAGATAGGCTTCGCATATCGAAGCCTCTATATGAGCCTTGTTGCCAACTTTCTTCTTTAGATGGTGTAGGTATCTAGAGAGTCAAATTATCTTGAGAATTAAGAATGAATTTTAAAACCGACTAAAATTCAACTTAAATTATATCGATTTTTATGTACCTTTCAAATGGGTACATCCATCGATAATGAACAGATGCACCGACACGGGCTTCGTATGCTAGATGAATCGATAGATACTCCATGCTGTCGAAGAGGCCAGGAGGAAATATTTTCTTCAACTTACAAATTGTTAAGATATTCTCCTCAAGTTCAACCATGTGTTGCACAGTCAACTTAGTTGAACAAATATTCCTAAAGAATATAGATAGTTCGGCCAATGGAACTCATACAGCAGAAGGAAACAACTCTTTCAAAGCAATAGACAGTAATCTTTCCATAAACACGTGGCCGTCATGACTCTTCATTCCCATTAGCTTGCGTTCATTGAGATCAACGCATCTAGACAAATTTGACACATAGCCGTCGGGAAATCTTAAAGTAGATACCCACTTACAGATTATTAATCTATCTTCCTTGCTCAATGTGTATTGTGCTATCGGCTTACTTAATTTTCCAGCAGCTCCCCTTTGTATCAAGTACATATAAGGACGCTTATATATCTCGGCAATGTCTTGTCTTGCTTTTGGATTGTCCTTCGTCTTTTCTTTAATATCCATGACGTTATTGAAGATATTATCGAACACATTTTTTTTTATATACATAACATCAAGATTATGCCTTATAAGATTATATTTTCAATAAGGCAAGTCCCAGAAGATACTCCGTTTGGTCCAGTTATGGCTTTGTTCGAACCCATCAACACGATTGTTCGATGGATCTTCCATTACAGTGGGCAAGTCCTTTACATCTTCCCAAATATCGTATCCTGACAATCTGGCAGGCGGATGAGAAAATTCTTGTTTTCCAGCTCTGAATGCATCCTTGTTCTTTCTCCAAGGATGACTCGCGGGCAGAAATTGACGATGACAATCAAAGAAAGAAGTTTTTCCTCCATGCGTAAGACGAAACGCCTTACTATTTCCCATGCATATCGGAAAGTTCTATTTTCTGGAAATATCATAGGTCACGACGCCGATCTCCCACAGCTGTTTCAGCTCATCCACCAACGGCTGTAAATATATATCGATATTCTTCGTCGAATTTTTGGGACCCGGTATGATAGCTGTCAAGAACATATAAGGAGTCTTCATACACATCGATGGTGGCAGATTGTAAGGGGTCAGAATGACCGGCCAGCAGGAGTATTGAGATCCCGACTGCCCGAAAAGGACAAAGCCATCAGAACATAGCCCCAGACGTACATTTCTAGGCTCTGCAGCAAAATCTGGATGACGCAAATTGAAATATTTCCACGCCTCTCCATCCGAAGGATGTGACAATTCTCCATCGTCCTTTGTGCGTTCTTCGTTGTGCCACGTCATGTGTTTTGCTGTATTCTGAGACATATACATCCTCTGCAAGCGCTTCGTGATCGACAAGTAATGCATATACTTGTAAGGACATCATTTTCTAGTTGACTTTTCTTTTCCCCTGACTGACTTGTAACGATCTGCATTACAAAAGCTGCAACTTTCTATATCCTCGTTCTCCTTGTAGTACAACATGCAGCCGTTGCGACAACAATCTATCTTCTCGTACCCCAGTCCCAGTTGTCGGACCATTATCTTCGACTTGTAGAAGTTTTTTGGAAGCTCTTTTGATTCCTTCGGTAATACCTCCTTGATTAGTTGTATAATCCGATCATAGCAAGTTTGTGGCAAGTTAAAATCGGACTTTATGTTCAACAACTGCATCGTCACTGACAGTACGGAATATGGCTCATAACCAGGATATAAAGAAGTTTCAGCATCTTGAAACATATCATAGAACTCCTTCGCATCGGGATTAGGATCCTCCGGATCAAAATTAGGCCCTGCCGCATCGTACACCATATCTCGTACAAGGTTCTGCAGGTCTCCATAATCAACAGAGCATTCATCGTCTTTGACGATAAAATTCGTTTTAGCATTATCATTAAAAGCATAAGTAGCAGCATTCGCAACCTATCTTTCTGCATATTGTTCACCTTACGATGACCACAGGCCGTAATCACGTACGAAACCCTTATGGGTCAAATGATCTCTTACACTCACCACTTCTTCGTAATGTCTATTGCGACAATTACGACATGGACACTTGATTTTGTTACCGTCCATATACTGAGCTTTGCTCATGGCATACTTAAGAAACACTTCCATGCCTGCCTGAAAATCATCACTCACACCTATTCTGCTCTCGTGTTGTCGTTTGTACATCCATGTACGATCAACAAAATAACGATCCATCACAGATTGGATGTAAAAATCTGTATCGTAAGACAAACTAAACAGAATTAGTATATAATCATGTAACTGGTGGGTGTCTTTGTTAGTTAAATATAACATATGTTAGAGTATCGGTCGATACCGATCCGATACGGCCGATACCGATACGGTTTGGCATGTTTCGATCCGATACTGACCGATACCAAATATTGACCGATGCCGACATTGGGGGTCTTTGTTAGTTAGATATATGTTAGAGTTATTTAAAAAATATATGTTGGTATCTTACTACTAGTTAGTATATTGGGATAAGGATACTAGAAGTATAAGATAGTTGGTTAGATGGTTAGTAATAAGTTAGTGTCTAGAATGAGGTTAGTAGATATAAGTTAGATAGCTTATATGTTAGATGGTAGTGTATTAGAGTGTGTGTTTGATATGATAGCTTAGAGTTTAGATAGATATATATTGGATATGTATAGTATCTTAGTTTTAGAGATTAAGTTAGATATTCATATATTAGAGTTAAGATAATTGGTAACTTGAGATACCAAGTAGTATATTAGAATATGTTGGTTAGTTAGAGATGTGAGTTAGCTAGTAGATGTTAGAATTAGTGTATAGATAGATGTTAGAATTTATATTAATAGTTAGATAGATGGTTAGAAGTTAGATATTAGAGTGGTATGTTTGTATCTTAGGATTCTAATGTTGGTAGCTTAGGATATTGGTTTTACCTTCACCATTAAGGTAAAGTAGTTTACGCTATTATAGGCCAAGGTATTGGGTTTACCTTATTAGGGTAAGGTATTGGGTTACCTTATTAGGGTAAGGTATTGGGTTACCGATATTGTGAACCTAGGTTGAAAGCATAATAAGGTTGTAAAAGCATGTAAAAGAATCCGATACTACCGATAATTATTTGTTTTCCAATACTAAAAAATTCGATACTCCGATCCGAAACTGTCGATACTACCGATATCGTCGATATCCTATTTCTTAAACTAGGGTTTGTCATATCGCCGATACTACTCATTGTATTTGTACCCCACGCTGTCCCGCGCGCGCCACCCCCGCCGTCCCCCGCTGCCCCGGAGCGTGCTGCCCCCCGCCGCCCCCCGCAGCCCCGCGCGCGCCAGCACCCCTCCCACCCCCCGCCGCTCCTTCCACCTCCCGTCGCCCCCCCAACCCCGCGCTGCCTCGTGCGTGCCACCCCCGTCGCCCCCCGCAGCCCCGCACGCTCCCACCGCAGCCCCGCGCTGCCCTGCGCGTGCCACTCCCGCAGTCTCCGCCACCCCCGCAGCCCACGACACCCCCGACAGCCCACGACAACCACGACCACCGAGAGAGAGAGAGCGAGAGATTACCTTTGGGGAAGAGAGAGGAGAGGTCACCGATCATCGCCGCGGGAGAGAGGAGAGTGAGGACGCCGATCGCCGCGGAAGAGAGAGAGAGGAGAGAGAATAAAATTTGGAGGGAATGAAAAATTCCCTCCGTCGTTTCAATTTAAGTCTGGGCCCTTTATTTAGCGACGAACTAGCGACGGATTTTATCCGTCGCTAGGCAGTCGCTCTTTTTGATACTTGCCGATGGAACATCCGTCGCTACGTAGTCGAAAAATTGTCCCGCCATTTCTCTCAACAATTTTTGCTAAATAATCGACTGCATGGCGACGGCTACTTATCCGTCGCTATATCTCCAACGCCCTAGCGACGGATGAGCGACCTTTTCTCCTCCTTAAAATAAAATAAAAATGGTATCGGCTTGTCGTCGGTACGCCGTCGGTTATTTGCCGCAAATCTGTCGCTAACGCCGACGAAAATTTTCCGTCGCTAATTTGCCGTCGCTAATTTACTGTATTTTGGTAGTGTGAGCGGCACAATTCACGAGATTTAAAGAGATTTTCCTTGTTCACTGTGTTTGTCAGTTGTCAGTGTTGTCAGGTAATGATGGCCATTAAGTGTCAGACGCCACGTAGATTTTGGTACAACAAGTTTAGACACAGTCTGATATGTTGGAAAACCTGTTCAGCAGCGCAGTCTGTTCTTTGAGCTTCATATCAGTGGCGCAACTTGATTTTTGGGGCACAACTTGATCACTGATTAGTATGTTCAGGGCACAACTTGATTTTTAGGCCCTACAATGTCTGTACGATTCGCTACATGGATAGGATTGGAGCCCAAGTCATTATCAGTAAGGCTCAATATACTTACTGGTAACGGTCTTATGGGAGTAGATAGAGTCTTTTTCTCGTGTCGAAGCATTGTTAGCGGTAGAGAGTTTCCCGCTAGATTGATAGAATTTTCGATGGCCGACTATGATGTGGTCCTAGGAATGGATTGGTTGAAGGATCAATAGCAAGAATAGATTGCCATATTGGCAAGATTATTTTTGGTATTCCCGAAGAATAAGAGTTTTCATTTTCCAGAGGCAAAGTAGAACCTTCTCTACCAGTCTTGCAGATGGAAGTAGCAGAAGCAGTTCAGTTTCCCAGAGTAGTAGATGAGTTTCCTGACGTATTTTTCGAAGAGCTTCCAGGCATGCCCCCAGAGAGAGAGATAGAGTTCACCATTGATTTGATTCCAGGGACGGCACCAGCATAAGAGAGAGTTTATAGAATGGCACCATCATTGTTGGAGATCCTGTACAAGATGATTGAAGAACTTAGTACCAAGAGATTCATTCGTGCTAGTGGATCACCTTGGGAAGCTCTGGTGCTTCTTATAAAAAAGAAGGATGGTACGTCAAGATTATGTGTTGATTATCATACCTTGAATTCTGTAACAATTAAGAACAGATATCCCCTACTAAGGATTGATGACTTATTCGATCAACTCAGTGGAGCGGCAGTATTCTCGAAGATTGACTTGCAGTCGGGATACCATCAGGTCAGAGTCAGAGAGCAAGACATCCCGAAGACAGCATTCAGATCTAGATATGGGTATTGGAAGTTTTTCGTTATGCCATTCGGGATGACCAATGTGCCAGCAATATTCATGGATCTAATGAATCGCATATTCATGCCTTACTTGGATGAGTTCGTGATAGTGTTTATAGACGACATCTTAGTCTATAGCAAGAATAAAGCAGAGCATGAGCAGCATCTCCGAGAAGTCCTTCAGATTTTCAGAGAGCACCAGTTGTACGTGAAGTTTAGTGAGTGCGAATTTTGGCTTGATCGCATTTTGTACTTATGTCATATCATCACCAGAGGTAGAGTGGAAGTGGGCCCCCAGAAGATAGTGACTATAGAGACATGGCTAGTACCTAGCACCATCGTAGAAGTTTATAATTTTCTAGGATTGGCCGGCTATTACCGACGATTTGTATCAGATTTTGCTCGGATTTCAGCACCATTGACGCAATTGACCCACAAGGATGTGCAGTTTGTTTGGACCACAGAGTGTCAAAGTTCATTCGAGAAGTTGAAGCAAGGGTTAATGACAACACCCATTCTCGCGCTTCCAGATGGGACTGGAGGATTTTCAGTTTATTGTGATGCTTCAGGCAGAGGATTGGGATACGTCTTGATGCAACATGGCAAGGTAGTAGCTTATGCATCATGTCAGCTTCGTGATCATGAGAGAAATTATTCAACCCATGACTTGGAGTTAGCAGCGGTAGTTTTTGCACTTAAGCTGTGGAGGCATTACTTGTACGGAGACCGGAAAGAGATTTTCACCGACCACAAGAGTCTTAAGTATGTGTTTACCCAGAAGGATCTTAATATACGTCAGAGAAGGTAGCTAGAGCTATTGGTATATTATAAAATCAACCTGCAGTATCATCCTAGGAAGGCCAACGTTGTTGTAGATGCATTGAGTAGAAGAGCAGGAGCTTATTTTCTAACAGCACAGCCAGAGTTATTAGCGAATCTTCCGAAGATGGAAGTCAAGATTGTTCTTCCTACCAATGTGGCCTTGATGGCCAGTATGCAAGTTCAGTCCAGTATAGTAAAAAGAATCAAGATAGCACAGTCATCAGATTCTAAGCTTCAACGACTTAGGACAAAATATGAAGCAGGATGAAATGCATAGTTATACATTCATGAAGATGGCACGCTCTGACTTGGAAGGCATCTTTGTGTACCCAGTGGTGACATCAGGCAAGAGATCATGGCAGAAGCTCACAGTTTACAGTATTCAATTCATCCCGGTGGTACGAAGATGTATCGTAATGTCCGTCAGCATTTCTGGTAGAATGGCGTGAAGAAAGAGAGATAGCTCGGTTTGTCTCTCGTTGTTTAGTTTGCCAACAAGTCAAAGTTGAACATTAGAGACCAGCTGGACTTCTTCAACCTTTACCAATTCTAAAATGAAAATAGGAGCATATTATCATAAATTTTGTAACGGGGTTACCTAAATTTTTAGCTAGGAGAGATGCTATATGGGTTATAGTAGACAGACTTACCAACGTAGCTTATTTTCTCCCTTTCAGAATTGATCAGTCAATGGATCAGCTAGCAGAGATGTATCTTAGGCAGATAGTTAGATTGCATGGAGTGCCAGTCAATATAATGTCCGATAGAGATTCAAGTTTTACGTTGTACTTTTAGCGGAGTCTTCAAGAGAGTTTGGGAACTCATCTCAAGTTTAGTTCAGCTTATCAACCGCAGATAGATGGTCAGTCGAGCGTACGATTCAAACTCTTAAAGATATATTACGATCATGTACACTAGACTTCAGTGGTTCGTAAGAAGATCACCTGCACTTGGTGAAGTTATCATACACTAACAGTTTTCAGGCCAGTATCCAGATGACACCGTTTGAGGTACTGTATGGCAGGAAGTACAGATCACCTTTAGCCTGGGATGATGTAGGCGTTAGGCAGATGCTTGTTCCAGAGATGGTTACGCAGATTATCGAGGTGGTCAGACAAGTCAGAGATCATCTTCGAGTTACACATGATCGTCAGTGCCATTGGGCCGATTTTCATCGGCGTCCTCTTGAGTTTTCTATCGGCGACCACGTATTCCTCAGGATCTTGCCTACCCGTGGCATCATTCGATTCGGCGTACGAGGAAAGCTTAGTCCTAGGTATATAGGGCCATTTGATATTCTTGAGCGAGTAGGTGATGTGTCATATCGTCTCGCTCTTCCACCATCATTACGTGAGGTACATGACGTATTCCATATATCCCAATTACGACGGTATATTCCGGATCTGAGCCATATCCTTGATCATTCAGAATTGGTTATTGGTACCAACCTTTCGTATGAGAAAAGTCCCGTATCCATATTAGACCGAAGAGAGAAGGTACTCAAGAACAAGACTATTAGTTTAGTTCGTATTGCTTGGGCTCATCACTCTTTGGATGAGTCAACTTGGGAACGTGAGGATGATATTCGATCCCGATATCCACACATGTTTGACTCATAAGATATAATGTCTTTCTTATGCCTTATGCTTTAATTCCTTGTTTGCATGAATGATTGCTTGATTGATTGCTAATCGTAGATTGCCAATATTAGTATAACTTGTCCCGACACCTCTAGCCTCTTGATTAAATTTCGAGGAAGGAATTCTTCTAAGATGGGTAGAGTTGTCACTTCTATTTCCCGTTATACGTATTTTCTGTATACGTGTACGAATTTTTAGCAATTGTCAGGTGGACCGTAGTTAGACTTGTCTTGCTTAGCTTGATCTTGGTTTAAACTTGCCTTAGTTTATTTTGTTTGGTTCAACATAACTTGGCTTGGCTTAGCTTGGTTTGGTTTGAGATGGAGAGGTTTCGTATTTAAGTCACTTCTCTCTCTCTCTCTCTCTCTCTCTCTCTCTCTCTCTTTCTCTCTTTCTTCATTATTTTCATTTTTTTTTTCTTCTTCTTCATTACTCCTCTCCATCTATACCCAAGAAACCCTAGGCAAGTGCAACTTGCTTCATGATGGATGTTACTACCACATTTTAGTTTGAGGGTATTTTAGTCATTATGATTTTTTTTTTAATTATTTTATTATAGTTTGATTGTTGGTTATGATTTTTGACTTTTGCTAGTTGAGACTATAGGGACTAGCCTAGTGTTTGACTTTGACTTTGGTGACTTAGTTAGCATGGTAGAATAGTGTAGGACCATAATCTAACTTAAGTTGAATCAAGTTGACTTGGATTCATATAGAAAATGGGTCTCCTTGGTAGTTGGCCCGTTTAGTTAGAAGGCTTAATCAACTAGCTAGTACATTAGGCCCATGACCTTTTCCCAAGAAACCTGAATCCCTACATGGTCGGCCACATCACAGCCCTTGGAGACCTAATCACACCCCTGTATAATGTCTCTTAATGCTCACTTGCCTCTTCTAGAAATCCCCCTTTAGAAACCCTAATAGTTCTTCCCCAAATTATTAAATCTCACCATTCCTCCACCAAATTGATCACACTCACTTGCATTGGAGGTCATTTCTAGAGTAAAGGTTGAAGGGAGCTTGCTTGCAAGGTTTGGAGCTCACTTGGCCATTGGAGGAGGACTTCTCATTTTAGGGCTTTTTGATTGAGATCTCTCAATAGGTAAAATTTGTCAAATTGATTCAAATCTCCATTTTCTTTCCATAGAAGCATCTATCTAGGTGTCCCCTAGCTGTAGAGTGAGTTTGGTAGGAATTGGAATTGGAATTGGTTTGGTGTCCATATCGGACACGTATCAGTGTCTATGCATATGTGTTTGATGAAATGCCTCAAAGGGGTTTTTGTTCGTATTTTTAAAATATATTTGAATGAATTTGTAGCCCTATATGTGGCTATTGATTTCATACTGGACTGAGATCGATTCTGTGTCTATATGGTGTCCACAGAAGATAGGACACGCTACACGAGGACGTGCACGGGTGCCCTGCTCCTCGGGTTGGATATATGTGTGTCCGTGTCACTTGGACACGTGACACTTGGCATGGACATGGGGGAAATATCCGCGAACATGCCCTAAATTTTATGGCTTATCGTGTCGTGTCAGACACGAATTTTTTCGCGCACTGGTTTTACACTGAGACTGAATCATAAGGATTTCGCGTCTGATACGCGCTTCGTGTCGCGTGGATACGTGTCGTGGACATTTCATGTTGTGTCTATTGTGTAGCCCTAGTATTGGGCTACGTGTGGATATGAGCACGAGATGTCTCGTGGCTCGTGTCATGTCCACGAGCTCGTGTCCTGTCCGCACGAGGCAGTATTCGAGACTGCTCTGTACAGTATGTGTCTGTGTGTTTTATCATGTTTGGATACCTCGTGTCCAGTTGTTTGGACACGAGATGACCTCTGAGACACGAGTACATATGCACAACATGTTATCACATATTAATTTGATATTCACATGTTAATTTAGGTTTTCGAACCATGTTTTGATACCTGTGCATAAACTGAGTTATTTCTGAGATTAAAATGTTAATTAAATCTAAATTAATGTTAATTTGATAATGTTTAACATATAATGATGTCTGGGATGCATGTTTCAATAGCTGGTTTGTTGTGATGTTCGTTTTGGTTTGATGATGAGGGTTTCGAACTTGTGTTGATACATTATGCAATATATAGATTTATTTACATTGGTTAAATATCTGATAATAAGGTTTGTTCATATAAAACCTGAGAACTGAGTTATAAAAACCTGAGAATGAAATCTGAGAGTATGTGGTTTGGTTTACTTGTATATGCAAACTGAAATTGAGGGTTGTGTAGGCCATTTTCCTGAGAATTAAACCCCATCTACATGCTTCACACACACATTTAATTACTGTACATTAATCCTTACTGCATTAGCAACTCAAGGCAGGCCCTTCACTGCATTTGGTATTTAGTATCTTCATTACCTGTATTGCTTATGCCTGGGTTCATTTACCAATATGTAGGGCAATGATATACATTATGTAATGTTGGGGGGTTACCTGTATACACATGGGGGAGGGATTCATATATGATGTCTTGGTATCAGAACACACTTGCCCTACATACATAGCCTGCAGCACTCACTAACCACTGCTCAATGTAGCACCCACTGTTGTATTGCCATATTATTAGGCAAATGCCCTACAACTCTAATACAACATGTATCAGAGGCACACATTACCACTACAACACCACTCTCATGTCCTAATGTCTTACATTGTCCACATTGCACATACATGTTCACCTACATTGAACTTTCATATATTGCATATCCTGCAACCTTCCTTTTAATCCTATATTGTATACTACTCATTGCATATTCAATGCTCCACACACACTACACCCCTCTCTATATATATGTAAGTGTATGATAAAATATATATATATATATAGAGAGAGAGAGAGAGGTCTAGAATGACTTGTTAGACTAGGTTTGGACCTAGAATAGCTTGGTTGACCTAGTTTGACTAATATTATTGACTAGAGTTGACCAAGAGTTGACTTTAGTCTAGAATAATCTAGAATCATGTAGTATGATCTGGACATGTTGTGACCTGTGTTGCTCTAAATAGGACTCATCTATTCTGTCTGGACATCTATACTCATCAGATACTCAGGATATCAGGCGAGTATATTCTCTGACCATTTCATACTTGTTAGAATTTATATTCTGGCTCTACATTACTTTACTTGATGCTGTCACATTGTTAACACGGATTGGTACTATATGGATCCTTTCATGAGATGTTATCCCCCTCGGAAGCATCGGGATACGTCATGTCATATGCTTTTCACGTACATCATGTATTCATGTGCTTTCATCATTCATGTGCACTCTTGTGATTCATGTACTCTCATGTTCACAGAGCCCCCATATATAATTCATGTGCACCCATTTATGGGCCCCCATGTAAAATCATGTGCAATAACATAACTTGTCTAGATCTTTGTGTATTGATTGGGGTACGGGGGAGTATAAATGGTCATGTAAATAATTCCAAAATAGTGTAATCATGTGCAAACTCTTTAGTGTAATCATGTGCAAATTTAAGCTATTCACATGTCTATCTTGTACTCTACATCACTAGCCACTGATAGTTCTTTACTTATAGTAGATATTTTCTTACAGTCATCTCTTTTACTTCATATATATTGTTCAGCGTTTCATGTATCTTACTCTATAGCATGCATGCTTACATTTTCTGTCATGATATGAACTGTGTGGGATGTACTGTGCTCGTTCCTATCCTGACTGGACCTATTGAAAATATTATAAAGGACCCAGATGAGGAGTTTTGCCCGACCTACTATAGAGCAGCCCTAAATGACACTTGCGAGCTGGACTCCCAGGAGGACCCAGTCCTTGCAGAGGATATTACCCCAGTAGTCTAGGCTAGTTAGCTAGACTAGTTATCTTACTTATTTGTCTTGTCTCATTTGGATACATTGATGTATATATATTTGGGATCTTGTTGTTATTCTAGATGTTTTGTGGAGATGTTATCTTAGACACTTAGACTTCTTCTCCTGTTGTATTTCATTTGGTGATTTTCATATCATATCTATCTATCTTACCGTACTTCTACCTTAGTTGTGATTGAGCTGTATATTTCTATATTGTCCTCCGTTTGGAGAGTATATACTGTACAGGTACCTTATAATTGTTAGATGCGTGTGACCTAGGACAGCGTTCTACCGCCGACACTACGACGTAGGATGGACGTAGCCACTTTTTGTGCTTCTACACTAGGTGTGGGTCATGATAATGGATCTCATGTTTTTTTTGTTCCATTCTCTTCCTTACTTGATTCTAAGTCTCTTTAGAACTTGGTATTTTTGGTTTTAATGGATGAATTTTTGTAGATCTAAGTTTTAATCTTTTCTCATTTTTTTATTTTGATCTATTAAAGCTTGGTATTTCCTAAAACCAGTCGTCCCAGGCTGTAGGAAATATCGTTCTACCTAGTTTAGAGCCTTGGAAGTCTCAATTAGGACTTGTTTTGGCAAGTTATGGCATTTTGAAGTTCATGGGTTCTTTGAGATCTTCTCGCTCTGTTGGAGAAGAAGGTGAGCAGTATGCGCGTGCTCTTTAGCGCCGTGCCACTGAGTTGCGTACGCTCTTGGCACTATGCCAGTTAGTTGCGCATGCTCTTTAGCGATGCGCCTCTCCAAGCGCACCCTAGCCCAGGCACCTATTGGCCCTAGCACACTTGCCCCTGGCGCAACCCAGCTGGCGCACTTTAGCGTCGCGCCTTTCGACCTCGCGCAGCTTAGTTTGGCGTACCCCGACCGAACGTACCCCAGGCTGGCGCACCCTAGTCTCACGCCTTCCGACCTCGCACAGCTTAGTTTGGCGTACCCCGACCTGGCGCACCCCAGCCTGGTGCAACCCAGCCCAGGTGTAACACCCATTTTTTTAAATGAGGGTAATTTTGAGATTTTATAATTATAATCATTTAATAATGATATTTAAATGATATTGTGATTTTTGGTGATTTTTAATCAATTCAAAACTATTTAAAATACTGAATTGTGATTTCGATGGTTAACTAGTTAAACCCTAGTTTTACTAAGCCTAGAGACTAACCATGACCATGGGAGCCTAGTCACATGATTAGAATTTCAAATTACCAATTTTTAGCCTAAGGGTACTTTGGTCATTTTGACAATTTTGTGAAATTATAATTTTGATTAATTAAATATTGTGCTAATCTTTTAGTTAAGCCGTAACCTAGAAGTTTAACCTAACCTAGATTAGTCTAGAGGTTAGAATCATGTTTAGAACATTCCTACTAAGTGCCAAGGTTAGTAATATCTAGATATAATTAGGGTAGGATATTTTCTTAGGATATTTGTGAAAAAGAAGCCTTGAACCAATAGGAAGGCTTGGAACTGGGTGGAAGAACCTCAACCACTCATCTAAAACCCTAACCCTAATATTTTCAACAGCCATACAAGCCCCCCCTCCTATAAGTGTCATACTTAGAAACATTTGCCTCTTTTTACAAACCCTAGAAAAGCCCTACTTTGTTCTTACCTAAACCTCTCCCAATTAATCCAAATTGAGTCAAATCAATTACATCATCATCCCCAACATTAGAGGAGACTTGTGAGTGCTTGCTAGCGAGGTTTGAGGACGTTTGAACCGTGGAAAATCGAGAAAGACATCGAATCGTGGCTCTTTGCATTGAGTTTGAACACTCAATAGGTAAAACCCAACAAACCCTAGTAAATTCCTGATTTCTTTACATAGATGCATCCATTTAGGGTCCCCCTAGGTGTAGCCCAAGTTTGGTAGGAATCTGTGTCCATTTCGTGTCCGTATCAGACACGTATCGATTTATTTAAATGCGTGTTCGACAAAATGTCACATAGAAATGGAATTTGGTAATTTTCAAAACTAATTACATGTACATGTAGCCTAATAGGTGTATATTACAATCCTAAATGACTGAGTCAATTTTACGCATGTTTGGACATGGTTTTAGCACTCGAATACGCAGCACGAGACACCGTACGGGGCTCGTGCAGTGTCCTGCTGCTCGGGTGTCCTAGCGGACACAACAAGGCACCCCGACACCTGAAAATTGGTGTATGGGTGCGGGCAATCACTGACATCCTACCCATAAAATTTTGTGGGTCCTCGTCGACTGTGTGCGAAAGAATCAAGGCGGCACTGACTTTGTAGTGTCACTGCACACACGGGAACACCCCACTGATACGTGCTTCGCGCGTAGACACGCGACCTCGTGGACATTGTGCAGGCACCTAGACACATACCCTGACACCCCCATCTAGCTACTGACATAACTACGACACTTTTGGATGGAGATACGAGTCCCTAGGTTAGTCGACACATGTGCACGATGCTGCCTATGTGCAGTTCAGTCACACAGTGACACTTGGATTTTGTAACACCCATATTTGGAATACGTATTTTATCAGGTGTATACGTATTTCGGACCTGTATTTTATTTTCTCGGATTTTGGCCTGTACTTGTAATTGACTTGACTTGCAGATTTTGGATTTCTCGTAATTGGGTTTTACCTGGCTTGGTTTTATGTTGTGGAAAAGGTTGGTTTGGTTTGGTTTGGTTTATTTTGCATTGGAGCACCTTAGCTAACCTCCACCCTACACTCAACTTATCCCCCAGCATTAAAATCCCCATCTAACACTCTCTCTCTTCATTACTTTCCTCCATTAATTCTTCTTCTTCTTCCTCTACATAACACCATCACCCATTGGCAAGTGCACCTTGCCACCACATGAGAACCACATTTTATTTATTCATTAGCTAGATTAGGCCAAGGTGATCAACATTAGTGCTTGACATTTTGTGATTTGGAGTCTCCATTGTTCTAGATCTAGGTTTTAACTATTTTTGGATTTACATGGTTTTGATCTATTTTGGTTGGATTTTTGTGGGTTTTGATGCATCCATGTGGAAGAAAATTTAATTTTACTCAAGTTAGAACTTTGAAAATCTAGATTTGGTTTTGATTTGACCAAGATATGAAGATTCAAACTTTGGTGTTCTTGAAGAGTTCCTCTCAGCCTGGAGTAGCAGACTGCAGCCTGCGCTCTTTAGCGCAGTGCTGGACTGCGCATCCCCTCTCGGCCTGCGCACTTTAGTGCAGCGCAGACCGCGCTGCTTGCCCCTTGGCGAATTGCGCTCAGCCCCATGCGCCATCCATCCATGCTCAGTCTGCTCATGCACAGTCTGCTCATGCGCAGCCTGCTCATGCACAGTCTGCTCATGCGCTAACAATTCCTGCGCCATCCACCCCTGCGCAGTCCGCTCATGCGCAATCTGACCCATGCGCCATCCACCCCTGCGCAGTCCGCTCATGCGCAATCTGACCCATGCGCCATCCACCCCTGCGCAGTCCGCTCATGCGCAATCTGACCCCTGCGCCAACCAGCTCAGCGCAAGCCGACTTTTGTGCAGCTCACTCCTGCGCAGTTGGCCCCTGGCGCACTTGACTCCTGCGCAACCCGACCCCAGGGACCCTTGCGCAATCTGTCCAATCATGGAGATTTGGTTTTATTTTTCCTTAAGCTTGGCTCTTCTATAGCCCTGTATATTGATATTTTATTAGATATTTTATGCCCATTTTATATCCTTACGCCTTTTGTCATGAACTTGATTTTACTTAATATGTTTGGAATGACTATTGTACATGGCATGGTATGACAAGGAACTAGCATAACACGACAGTGACCCATAGTGGTGCACTCCTAACATGACCAACCTGACATGATAGTGGCCCATCGTGGCGTACTCCTGACAAGTACCCTGACATGATTTATCTTGATGATGTTACGACGGCTAACTTGACTCGTATAATCAACTTGACACCGTGGGTGTTCCTGCTTGCTTGCTTGTGCAATCCACTTGTCTTGTCTTGCATCATGTCTAGGACGTGACTCCCTGGTTCCCACGGTCAGGGATTTACACTAAATCTGGATTAGGCTAATGATTAGATCAAACTATAGTTCATAGAGAATTTCCAGTCACAGGCAATCTCATTATCTGGGCGCTTTAATTGGACTTGTAGCTTGCCGACGAGTAGAGCACATTTCCAGTACACTGTCATGTGTTGCACCCTCTAAGTCACCTAAGGGTATATCGTCTCCTGGGCGATGTACCCAACCATACTCTCAACCCGCGGAAGGATAACTGGATGGTCTGCAGGGCTTGGGACTGGGAAATTCTCACTTGCATCTTGTTAGTAATTAGGCTTGTGATAACCCTAGTTAGTTAAGTAGTAAGCCGTAGAATTTGCTTGGCCGCTTGTGAGTGGGTGATGTCTAGCCCTGTCTAAGTCTTGTCTAGTTCTTGTACCCTGGTCCTCCTGAACATGTTTGTTTTACTTATCTTTAACAATAAATGGGTAGAAACAAGGTGCTATTCAGGCAAAAGGTTACAACCCCGGTCCTTGTTTGGTTACGGGTTGTAACCTGGCTTCCGGAATGGTCCATGTCCCTAGTCGTTTATTGTCTTGTTGTACTCTTATTTACTAGTACTTCTTCCAATTTCTTATGTTCTGATATGCTGGTTTTGTTCTTATTTCGTGGCCTCCTTTGTGGCACTTGCTCTTTCTGGGATTTGACCCAGCTGGTTTTGTTTGGCCAGATTTTGGAGCAGCACCCGAGGATCTACCGAACCTCCAGCCCGATGGTGGCGACTAGAAGGAACCCGGGCTACGAGTGAGTTTTCCATTTTGTTTCGCTCACTCTATTGTAAAATTATTCTTTTGAGGCATTTAGCCGACGAACACCTGTTAGCTCGATGCACATTTACTTACTGTCTGCCTACGGGCTGTAAACATGATTAACAAATCCTAGGGTTGATCATGTATGACTTAACTCTTGCTAGTCCTAGCATTTTGTACGACTAGCTTCATGATCAGCTGATATGTAATATCTGGGACACCTTTTATTGTATATTTGATGGTCAAACATCTTGTAACTATATTACTTGCTTGAGATTGAGACAGTAGGCTCGACCTTAAGAGACCGTTGGCTTGTAGTAAACCCTCATATCTAGACAGCCGTGACCGTATAGTTGAGATGTATTCTATTTCAATATACGTAGCTGGCTATGTTCTCCTCCGCTCTCCAGTATTCTGGTTCTGGGACATGACAGATTTAGACACTGTTTGGACACTTTATGTCCACTCTAGTGGACACGAATGACACCCCCTAGACACACGAACACATGGTTAACACACCTACATGTCTGTTTGTTAATTTCAGTAGTTCAATTTAGGTTTTCGATTGTGAAAGTTTATGTATCAGTGACTTTATTTCAGTTGGGTTTTATACTGTCAGTTAATATATATTGGGCCTATTCTTGAGATGAAATGTATGTTAGTTTAGTTAGGAAATACCTGAGAATTTATAATGCTTAATGTTAACTAAATTTGGGTTTCGATTCACTGATTAGAAATTACTGAGATTTCAAGTAAATGGGTTAAACCTGAGTTTTTCAATAACTGTTCCTGAGATTTAAATCATGTGGAAGACTGAAATAGTTACTGAGATTCATTTGTGAATGAGTGAGTTTTAATTTCCTGAATTTGAATGCTAAATTTACTTGGGATTTAAGGTGATGTTCAATTGATTGTTATTTGGATTCGAGCATTGAACATTGATTTAATGAAGTGGAATACTGAAATGGTCATCACCATGAGAAACCTGAAATGGAAACCTGAGATATAGGTTAATGTGTAACCCTGAAATAAAATAACTGAGATTGAAATCAGTGTAAACTGAAATGGTCCTCACTGAATTCCTGAGATATAGATTAATGTTAATTCTGAAATGTTGTTAACTAGGATTTCATATGTGAATGATTGGGTTTTCCCATTTGGGTTTAACTGCTAGATTAGATGTTGTCATGGATGAATGGTTTTCAAATTTGGTATTAATAGTTAGGTTGGATTATGAACTGTCATCTCCTTTCCCTAAGAACACTTAAAATCCTGAGTTTAAATTTCCATATTTCAGTTATTTACATGCATATTAGTTCACTGCCATGCACTAAACCAACTTGAAACTCACTGTTAGCTAATCTTCTTAACTGTCATGTCTACATGCACAGGACACACACACCCCCCCCCCCCCCATAATTCTATGTAAATCACACACACATGCCACATGATACACACACCTATGCTTAGCTATGCACTGTCACACTCTAACCCATTCCTATTGACACATATACACTCATGTTCATCTCACCAACACATTCTTCCTATTAATTCCTTGTCCCCCCTTTTGTATCACACACTCACTATTATTTTTAGACTTTACACACTCTCACACACTCACATTTCACACATTGCCACTTGACACATAGACACATGTGCCTTACCCTATCACTATATATATATATATATATATATATATATATATATATATATATGTGTGTGATGTATACCATATGTAACCTATATGTATATGTGAATGATAAACTATGTTAACTAAATGTATATATTTATATATTGTATCTATTTGGTATATAGCCTAGTGTTAGATTGACCTGTGGGTGGTTGTTTAGACTTGAGTTGACTGGCCTAGACCTAGTTTGACTAGAGATTTATTGGAGTTGGCCAAAAGTCAACATTGAGTCTAGATGTGACCAATTGACCTAGTTTGACTAGAGTATTGACATGGGTTGACCCAGAGTTGACCAACTTTGACTTGGACCTAGTTTGACCTAGATAGTTGACCAGGTTTGACTTAGAGTTGACTTTGACCTAGATTGACCTAAAAATTATGTAGATTGCATCGTAGACTTCATTTACCTTATTTTAAACATATTATAACCCATATTGCTCTATTTAGGACATTGTGACTCCGGTGCAGACATCTGATATTACACTACTCTTTTCAGGGTGGCAGGCGAGTACATTATCTGATAGCTATTTTATTTACTTGTCAATTACTGTACTTCAGTTCTAGTTAGTTCTATTTGTTTCTTGTTACAAACACATATTGTACTGAATCCATATATACGACACACATACTTTCTCGTCTTGCCTCTATTATTCGAATCACTATTCGTATCACCTTATTCGAATCACTATTCGAATCACTATTCCAACCACCTATTTGCATCTTCATATGCTGGTTGGACTTGTATTCGTCTTATGTGTTGGATTATGGATTCATTTGTATTAGTCTGGGCGGGGAAATACTGATTAGACATGTAGACATATCCTCCTATTCGAATCACCCCTTTGTGAATGATATTCGAACGATTGCCATCCCATACTTGACCGAGTCTACGGTGTGTCGTATTACCTATAGTCGTTTACATATCGAACTCGGTATTTTAAAACACACTTGGAGAATTTATTCGAATCATTGTGAATCACTATTCGTATCACCTTATTCGTATCACCTTATTCGAATCACCTTATTAGAACAATGATTAGAATCATATTCGACTCATACTGTACTGGAATCACATTCGACTCATCTTGTATTAGACTCACTGGGATTACACTTGACTCATATTATATCGTCTGGACTTATATCATGTTACTCTAGTTCAGCTAGATTATATTTTACAGTCTTTCTTGCTATGCTTCTCCTCTTGCTTAGTTACCTTACTTTTCTTGTACCTTAACTGTTTCTCTACATCATTACTCGTACAAACTGCCATGTTCATCAATACAACTGTCTATAACTGCTTTATAGTTCTCTGTCATTTACTTGGGATTTCTTGATGAATTGTACTTGCTCCTGTCCTGACTGGACCTGTTGAAAATATTACAGATGATTGCCCTGAGGGCATTTGCCCTACTTGCCTTGGAGCATGAGATGGCTTAGCTACCTATGGCCCCGACACTCAGGAGTGATCGGAAGACTAGATAGTAGACTTGGTTTAGTTTTCATGTTTTAGAACTTGAATTGTAATAACTTGAGATACGAGTTTGTATTTGAGTTTGTTTGAGATATTATTATTATTTAGTAGTTTATAATTGTTGTTGTTTAGTCTTTAGTTATAAACTTCTGTGTTATTTTATCGTGCTTAGACTGTGATTGAGATTCCATTATATCTATACTTGTCCTCCGTTCGGAGTTGAGATTTGACAAGTACATTATATAATTGCGTGAGTTGTTGATTAGATAGTAACCTAGGACAGCGTTCTACCGTCGATAATGCGGCGTAGGCTGGACGTACCCACTTCTCGAACCCCTACACTGGGTGCGGGTCGTGACACGTTTTTAGTGGTGGCCCATGCAGGTCGAGTTTATGTAGTGGTATTCGAACTAGAGTATCACTACAGCCTGCGATAGGAACTAAGGAATAGGCTTTAGTTGAGAGAGTACTCAATCACAGTTAGGACTACTTGAGAAGATTCCTGGGATGACCCTTGAGAATCTCGTTATAAACTATCTCGAAATTCGATTCCGACAGTTTCTGTCTACTTCCTTGTTCATCGTTGAATTTGATCTTTGTTATTCATTATTGACTTGATTTTCTACCAAGATAACATTATGGGCTAGGTTGTCTCAGTCATAGAATCTAGAGCCTTTTACAGCCATATTAGCTGGTTTGGCGATGAGATAGAGTCTAATTTTGGATGTATTTCTCGGGTGTAGAAATTCAAGGTTTTCGCAGCCAAGCTAGCGGCAATACGAAAATTTTAAATACCATGATTCTAGAGGTATGTACCTTAGTCGCGGATTCTATGGATTATCGTTGTAGTACTTACTGGCGTAACGAGGATTCTGGTAACATGGTTCTGGATAGACGGGTATGATTATCAGATTTTAGAATAGATATCATATAGATGGTGCCCTAGTATGATGGAATGGAATATCAGTGTAGATGTTACTTGAGTATCATGGATTAGATAGAGGGAGCTAGGCCACCTATAGCGCAGCACCGTACCCCGCACCATCAGAGGAATATACCCCAGAGGGGCAGGACTTTTGTACTGACAGTCGAGTAGACCTACGCTATGGGTGACGGGTTAGCAGGTCTGTCTTTCTTGTCCTTCTTTTCACCTTTATGTGTGATTCCATTAGTACCTGCCAGGACATGCTTGTGATATGTTAGATAACATAGTTACCATGTTCGAGACTGTGGAATCACGACCAGTAGGACTATGATTGCATATTATCTTTCGACCTTGTTTGATTGGGGGTTTGACCTAGGAGGAGTACGATCATCTTAATTTCGAGGACGAAATTCTTCTAGGGGGGTAGACTTGTAACACCCAGTTTTTCAAATGAGGGTAATTTTGAAATTTTATAATTATAATTATTTAATAATAATATTTAAATGATATTATAATTTTTGGTGATTTTTAATCAATTAAAAACTATTTAAAATACTGAATTATGATTTTGATGGTTAACTAGTTAAACCCTAGTTTTACTAAGCGTAGAGACTAACCATGACCATGGGAGCCTAGTCACATGATTAGAATTTTAAATTACCAATTTTTAGCCTAAGGGTATTTTGGTCATTTTGACAATTTTGTGAAATTATAATTTTGATTAATTAAATATTGTGCTAATCTTTTAGTTAAGCCGTATCCTAGAAGTTTAATTTAACCTAGATTAGTCTAGAGGTTAGAATCATGGTTAGAACATTCCTACTAAGTGCCAAGGTTAGTAATATCTAGATATTATTAGGGTAGGATATTTCCTTAGGATATTTGTGAAAAAGAAGCCTTGAACCAATAGGAAGGCTTGGAATTGGGTGGAAGAACCTCAACCACTCATCTAAAACCCTAACCCTAATCTTTTCAATAGCCATAGAAGCCCCCCCCTCCCCTCCTATAAGTGTCATACTTAGAAACATTTGCCTCTTTTTACAAACCCTAGAAAAGTCCTACTTTGTTCTTCCCTAAACCTCTCCCAATTAATCCAAATTGAGCCCAAATTGAGTAAAATCAATTGCATCATCATCCCCAACATTAGAGGAGACTTGTGAGTGCTTGCTAACGAGGTTTGAGGACGTTTGAACCGTAGAAAATCGAGGAAGACATCGAATCGAGGCTCTTTGCATTGAGTTTGAACACTCAATAGGTAAAATCCTACAAACCCTAGTAAATTCCTGATTTCTTTACATAGATGCATCCATTTAGGGTAACCCTAGGTGCAGCCCAAGTTTGGTAGGAATTCGTGTCCATTTCGTGTCCGTATCGGACACGTATCGGTTTATTTAAATTCGTGTTCGACGAAATGTCACATAGAAATAGAATTTGGTAATTTTCAAAACTAATTACATGTACATGTAGCCTAATAGGTGTAAATTATAACCCTAAATGACTGAGTCAATTTTATGCATGTTTGGACACTGTTTTAGCACTCGAACACGCAGTACGAAACACCGTACGGGGATCGTGCAGTGTCCTGCTGCTCGGGTGTCCTAGCGGATAAGACACGGCACCCCGACACCTGAAAATTGGTGTGCGGGTGCGAGCAATCACTGACATCCTACCCATAAAATTTTGTGGGTCCTCGTCGACTGTCGCGAAGGAATCAAGGCTGCACTGACTTTATACTGTCACTGCACACACGGAAACACCCCACTGATACGCGCTTCGCGCATGGACACGCGACCTCGTGGACACTGTGCAGGCACCTAGACACATACCCTGACGCCCCACCTAGCTACTGACACGACCATGACACTTTTGGATGGAGACACGAGTCCCTAGGTTAGTCGACACATGTACACGATGCTGCCTATGCGCAGTTCAGTCACACAGTGATACTTGGGTTTAGACACTGTTTGGACACTTCGTGTCCACTCTAGTGGACACGAATGACACCCCCTAGACACACGAACACATGGTTAACACACCTACATGTCTGTTTGTTAATTTCAGTAGTTTAATTTAGGTTTTCGATTGTGAAAGTTTATGTATCAGTGACTTTATTTCAGTTGGGTTTTATACTATCAGTTAATATATATTGAGCCTATTCTTGAGATAAAATGTATGTTAGTTTAGTTAGGAAATACCTGAGAATTTCTAATGCTTAATGTTAACTAAATTTGGGTTTCGATTCACTGATTAGAAATTACTGAGATTTCAAGTAAATGGGTTAAACCTGAGTTTTTCAATGACTGTTTCTGAGATTTAAATCATGTGGAAGACTGAAATGGTTACTGAGATTCAGTTGTGAATGACCGAGTTTTAATTTCCTGAATTTGAATGCTAAATTTAGTTGGGATTTAAGGTGATGTTCAATTGATTGTTATTTAGATTCGAGCATTGAACATTGATTTAATGAAGTGGAAGACTGAAATGGTCATCACTGAGAAACCTGAAATGGAAACCTGAGATATAGGTTAATGTGTAAACCTAAAATGAAATAACTGAGATTGAAATCAGTGTAAACTGAAATGGTCCTCACTGAATTCCTGAGATATAGATTAATGTTAATTCTGCAATGTTGTTAACTGGGATTTCATATGTAAATGATTGGGTTTTCCCATTTGGGTTTAACTGCTATATTAGATGTTATCATGAATGAATGGTTTTCAAATTTGGTATTAATAGTTAGGTTGGATTATGAACTGTCATCTCCTTTCCTTAAGAACACTTGAAATCCTGAGTTTAAATTTCCATGTTTCAGTCATTTACATGCATATTAGTTCATTGTCATGCACTAAACCAACTTGACACTCACTGTTAGCTAATCTTCTTAACTGTCATGTCCACATGCACATGACACACACACACACACCCTAAATTCTATGTAAATCACACACACATGCCACATGATACACACATACCTATGCTTAGCTATGCACTGTCACACTCTAACCCATTCCTATTGACACATATACACTCATGTTCATCTCACCAACACATTCTCCCTATTGATTCCCTGCCCCCTTTTTGTATCACACACTCACTGTTCTTTTTTCAGACTTTACACTCACATTTCACACATTGCCACTTGGCACACAGACACATGTGCCTTAACCTATCACCCTATGTATATGTGTATATATATATATGTGTGTGATATATACCATATGTAACCTATATGTATATGTGAATGATAAACTATGTTAACTTAATGTATATATTTATATATTGTGTCTATTTGGTATATAGCCTAGTGTTAGAGTGACCTGTGGGTGGTTGTTTAGACTTGAGTTGACTGGCCTAGACCTAGTTTGACTAGAGATTTACTGGAGTTGGCCAAAAGTCAACATTGAGTCTAGATGTGACCAATTGACCTAGTTTGACTAGAGTATTGACTTGGGTTGACCCAGAGTTGACCAACTTTGACCTAGACCTAGTTTAACCTAGACAGTTGACCAGGTTTGACTTAGAGTTGACTTTGACCTAGATTGACCTAGAAATCATATAGATTGCATCGTAGACTTCATTTACCTTATTTTAAACATATTATAACCTATATTGCTCTATTTAGGACATTGTGACTCCGGTGCAGACATCTGATATTACCCTACTTTTTTTAGAGTAGCAGGCGAGTACATTCTCTGATAGTTCTTTCATTTACTTGTCAATTACTGTACTTCAGTTCTAGTTAGTTCTATTTGATTCTTGTTACAAACACGTATTGTTATTACTGAATCCATATATACGACACACATACTTACTCGTCTTACCTCTATTATTCGAATTACTATTCATATCACCTTATTCGAATCACTATTCGAACCACCTATTCGCATCTTCATGTGCTGGTTGGACTTGTATTCGTCTTATGTGTTGGATTATGGATTCATTTGTATTAGACTGGGCGGGGAAATATTGATTAGACATGTAGACATATCCTCCTATTCGAATCACCCCTCTGTGAATGATATTCGAACGATAGCCATCCCACACTTGGCCGAGTGTACGGTGTGTCGTATTACCTACAGCCGTTTACATGTTGAACTCGGTATTTTAAAACACACTTGGAGAATTTATTCAAATCATTGTGAATCACTATTCGTATCACCTTATTCATATCACCTTATTCGAATCACCTTATTAGAACAATAATTAGAATCACATTCGACTCATACTGTACTGGAATCACATTCGACTCATCTTGTATTAGACTCACACTGGGATTACACTTGACTCATATTATATCGTCTGGACTTATATCATGTTACTCTATTTCAGCTAGATTATATTTTACAGTCTTTCTTGTCATTCTTCTCCTCTTGCTTAGTTACCTTACTTTTCTTGCACCTTAATTGTTTCTCTACATCATTACTCGTACAAACTGTCATGTTCATCAATATAACTGTCTATAACTGCTTTATAGTTCTCTGTCATTTACTTGGAATTTTTTGATGAATTGTACTCGTTCCTGTCCTGACTGGACCTGTTGAAAATATTACAGATGATTGCCCTAAGGGCATTTTCCCTACTTGCCATGGAGCAAGAGATGGCTTAGCTACCTATGGCCCCGACACTCAGGAGTGATCGGGAGACTAGCTAGTAGACTTGGTTTAGTTTTCATGTTTTAGAACTTGAATTGTAATAACTTGAGATACGAGTTTGCATTTGAGTTTGTTTGAGATATTATTATTATTTAGTAGTTTATAATTGTTGTTGTTTAGTCTTTAGTTATAAACTTCTGTGTTATCTTATCGTGCTTAGACTGTGATTGAGATTCCATTATATCTATACTTGTCCTCCGTTCGGAGTTGAGATTTGACAAGTACATTATATAATTGCATGAGTTGTTGATTAGATAGTAACCTAGGACAGCGTTCTATCGCCGACATTGTGGCGTAGGCTGGACGTACCCACTTCTCCTACCTCTACACTGGGTGTGGGTCGTGACACCAGGCGCCACCTGTCCCCCTTGACGCCACTTGGCTAGATGCCACCTATTCTCCTTAGCGCCACTTGGCTAGGTGCCACATGTTAACTCCCTGGCGCCACTTGACCAGCGCTACTTGTTTTCCATGATACCCCTTGCCCCTTACCCCATGCATGTTCTCCTAGTTC
Organism: Iris pallida; assembly: GCA_029216955.1. Lineage (NCBI taxonomy): Eukaryota > Viridiplantae > Streptophyta > Magnoliopsida > Asparagales > Iridaceae > Iris > Iris pallida. Next base: position 11,838,889 of record JANAVB010031419.1, read on the forward strand.
TTGTAGCATATGCTTATGATCTTACATGTGTCTTGTACTTGTCCTAACTTGTGACTGAAGAACAGTTTGGCAACTCTAGAGGGGGGTGAATAGAGTTTATATAGAAAAATAGCCAATTAAAAATAACTCTTTCACCAACAATAAATAATCAGAGTAAAGTGCGGAAAATAAATGAAGAGCAGAAGAGCATCCGCAAACACAGCGATTTTAACCTGGTTTCCCTCGTGGAGGACTAGTCCAGGCCTGAGAACACTAGCTCAGGATTAAATCCACTATTTGTGAAATAGTAGCTTACAACCCGTGCCTTTACTTCAGAAGAGCACGTCAACTTCTTACAGAGAATCGCAGTGGCGATTGCTTGGAATTGTCCAAGCGACTTCTTCACTCTTGCACAAGAATCCTAACTGAGAGATGCTGAGCACTCGAGACTTAGGAGGCTTGTGGCTAGTAGATAGGAAGGGTATGGCTTATTGAGCTTGTAGGAGAGAAGAGAAGAGAAGATTGAGTGAGTTAAAAAGAGAGAATTCATGCCCTATTTATAGTGTTTTTAGAGGCAGAATTCGGCCAGAATTCGGGTAGAAAAATTCAAAAAATTTGGCCGTTGGATAGCTAGCAACCAGCTAACCCTAAAATTAGGGTTCCTGATTTCTAGGGGACAGAGTTCGGCCCGAACTCTGTGTGGAGGCAGAGTTCGGCCCGAACTCTGTCTCCAGAGCACAGAGTGGTTCTAAGTGGGACTTGTGGGCAATTTTTGTTTTGGTGGAGCTTGGGATTTTGGGTAGGCTTATAGACTAAGTTCCAAGAGCTCAACATAACTCAGAGTACATACTTCTAGACTCAATAAAATGTAAAAGTACAGACTCGAAAATACACTGAGAGTCGGAAACTGAGCTGTTGTCTGTCCTGAACTGAATGCAGACGTCGTGTGTCGTATTGAATTTATACAGATATTATTTAGTCAATGTAGTCAATATTTGGTTGATTGTGACTTTGTGTCAACAATCTCCCCCATATTGATAATTGACAAAATAATAAATGTATATTTCAATATTCATACCTGGACACAGTTGGTTAAAACACAGCTCCCCCATAAACAATGCCGAGCTAGAATAAGATAGCTCCCCCGTAATCAGTGAACGGTGCCGAGCTAGAATCAATAGCTCCCCCCCGTAAATAATGCATAGAACCTGTGGCCTGATAAAAATATTTTCCCAAAAGCAAACACAAGCACAGACAGATATACATTTGAAATATACATATTTCTCCCCCTTTTGGCAGTTAGCAATATAAGGAAAAGCATGGAAATAGCAGTATAGACAATGAAAAGTAATCCAACCACACCAAGCAGAGAAGAAACAGTATAATACTAATAAAACAAGTCACTGACATAAAGTAAAACTACGAAAAATAGCATAAAATGTTATCCACCAACCAGAATGTCAAGCACATCATCAGGGTGTGAAGACAGAAATCCAGTACATAAATCCATAACAAACTGAAATAACTAAAATCAAAAGGCAACTAAGACCATCAGCAGTGGCAGCAGCATATCAAGCCAATCTCCATCATGGAGCACGAGAAGGTCCTGGAACATCTGAAGGACCAGGGAAGGAGCGACGAGGGTCCACAAAAGCATCATCAGGATCCATATACCTCATGACCCACGGATCGTCTATACGATGACCCGCGCGATCTGGATCCCGCTCAATAGGCACATGCAGATCAGGATGACGAGCAAGTGAATACCGCATATCATGCAGAGAGTTCCCAAGGGCACTGATCTGCAAGGTGGTACGGTAATCCTGCTGCGTCCAGCGATCATCCTCAACAGCAAAGCGATCGCGAAGCATAGTCTGAAGAGACTCAAGAGTGGCAGGAGGAGGAGGTGCATCCTGACCAAAAGGAGGGGCGTCAGGCTCCTCATCAGCAGAATGCTCAGATGACTCAGAAGCAGCGACAGGCTGAAGGCGTCGTGCTTTGGATAGAAAGGCAGGTGCAGGCAGGAACGGACAATCATGGATAGGAATGATGAAAGCACGAAAAACTAAAGGAAGATAGAGAGGATAAACCAAAGCTCTTGGTTTCTTCCGACAGTTGATCATCCAATCCATCATAGTCCGTGGAAAGTTGAATGGAATACGATAGTGGAGATGATATAAGGCAGAGATCTCAAGATAAGTGACTTCATCTGTTGAGCCAGCCTTGGGCAAGATAGTATTGAACACGATGCGATGAAGTTCATAAAAGTAGGGGGTGAGATGCTTGGCCTTTAGCTTGCGAGGACTTACGTTAGGAGCACATAAATCCTCCTTGAATCCTTCAAGGGAAGTGTCGCCAACAAATTGAAGTTGACGTGCCTCCACAAGCTTGTTCCACACATCAAGATCCGGGAGAGCAAGAAAATCTCCCAACTCAGAATCATTAAAGGCAATGGTAATGCCAGCAACCCGAGAATAGATGTGGGTTGCATCGTGAGTCAAATTGCAGTAAAACATTTGAATTGCACTATGGTAGATGACAGAATTTGAAGCAACACGTTCATCCAAACAAAGATCACGGAATAATGACTCATATTGTGAAAATATAGTGAAATTTATGGGATGGCCCCCAAACACCGGACGAGTTCTAAAATCGCTAAACCATTCATTAGAGGCTTCTAGCGATACAAATAAACGGTCGTCGTAAGTGTTAGGGTCATCGGGACGCGACGGATTGAACAACGGATGAATGGGGTGTTGTTCAACTACTTGTTCAATCGGAGGAGGAGGAACCGAAGAGGAAGCACCCTCATGTCGAGTCCTTCTCCCTCGTTTGGACAAGCGAGATGCCATTTGAAATAAAAGAGGAGAACTTGGAAATGATAGAAAAAGAGAGATATACCTGAAAAGAATACCAAACAGTTGAAGAGAATGTTGAAAAACCCCTTTCCCTTGATTTTGAGAAGAAATAGAGCCCTCTATATCAAGAACTAGGGTTAGGGTTTGGAAGGAAGAAGATGGAAGAGGTGGAGAAGAAGGAAATATGGGAGGAAAGAGAGGGAATCCCGAAATAAAGTAGGGCTTGGTCTTTGGTCGGGTGAAATATTGACCATTGGATTAGAATTGATCCAACGGCAGAGCCAGATCCCGACCCTGGAACCTAAGAACCGAACTCGGCCCGAACTCTGATAGGGGCAGAGTTCGGCCCGAGTTCTGGATCAATGGTCCAGAACTGAAAACAGGCAAAGAACATGAAGAAAATGTTTAAGAGTTAAACAAAAGATAGTTGAGGACAACAAAGAGTGTTGAATTTAAAAAAATAGATAGAGAGGTACTCAGAAAACAGAATGAACTTTAGAAAATATCAATTAGGCAATATTAAATCGAAAACGAGCCATATAATAAATAAGGACATATACTGTGGTTCAATAGTCCAAATTTGCCATGGGTTAGCTGTAGGGGCCGGATCCCAGCTAGCGGTAGTCCTGAGGACTAGTGCACCGTGTCGCTTAGGCTTTTACGCCTTGTTGTTAGAAGGACCCTTTCGGCTTGTACCCATACCAAATTCTTCGTAAAAGAATCACAATATACTCGATATTTACGCAGGTGAGTTTCAATTTATAACTGCTTTATCTAAAATTCCAAGTTCACGACAAAGAAAATTGAAGCGCTCTTCGGATAGTGGCTTAGTAAATAAATCTGCCAGCTGATGATCAGTGTCAATAAATTCTAAGTTAATCGTGCCATTTTGCTGATGATCACGCAAAAAGTGGTGTCTGATTTCAATGTGTTTAGTGCGTGAGTGGCAGACAGGGTTCTTAGTCAAATTGATTGCACTAGTATTGTCACAGAATATAGGAATATGCATGAAAGAAAACTTATAGTCTTCAAGGGTTTGCTTCATCCACAGAATTTGTGCACAACAACGCCCAGCTGCTATGTATTCAGCTTCTGTTGTGGATAGTGCAACAGAGTTCTGCTTCTTGCTAAACCAGGAGACTAAAGCTTTTCCTAATAAATGACACGTGCCGCTCGTACTTTTACGGTCGACCTTGCATCCAGCAAAGTCAGCATCGGAGTAACCAATAAGATCAAATGATGTTGACTTGGGATACCATAGGCCCACTGTAACCGTACCCTTAAGGTATCTAAAGATACGCTTAACCGCGGTCATGTGTGATTCCTTAGGATTAGCTTGATATCTAGCACATAGGCAAACACTGAACATGATATCGGGACGACTAGCAGTTAAATAAAGTAAGCTGCCTATCATACCTCGATACTTACGTTGATCAACAGGTTTGCCACTCTCATCTGGTTCGAGTTTGGTTGAAGTAGCCATTGGCGTGCTGATTGGTTTGATGTTGTCAAGATCGAACTTCTTCAGCATGTCCTTGGTGTACTTTGATTGGCAGATGAAAGTTCCATTAGCCAGTTGTTTTACTTGCAGACCAAGAAAATAGTTGAGCTCTCCCATCAAGCTCATCTCAAATACCGTCTGCATACACTTGGCAAATTCTTGACAAAGAGTTTCATCAGTAGACCCAAAAATAATATCATCAACATAAATCTGAATTAATAGAATGGTGTCTTTGAAAGATTTGATAAACAGTGTAGTGTCAATTTTCCCTTTTGAAAAACCTTTCTCAAGCAAGAAACTGCTTAGCCTTTCATACCAAGCTCTGGGGGCTTGTTTAAGGCCATAAAGCGCTTTCTTCAGCTTGAACACGTGGTCGGGAAATTTGTGATTTTCAAAGCCAGGGGGTTGTTTGACATAAACTTCCTCCTTAATAAAGCCATTCAAGAAAGCACTTTTAACATCCATTTGAAATAATTTAAAGTTCTGATGATTGGCAAAAGCACAAAGCATCCGAATGGATTCTAGTCTAGCAACAGGAGCATATGTCTCATCGTAGTCGATACCTTCCTCTTGATTGTATCCTTGAGCTACTAGACGGGCTTTGTTACGAGTGACTGAACCATCTTCATTTACTTTGTTTCTAAACACCCATTTGGTACCAATTATTGAGTGATTAGCCGGTCTAGGAACTAGTTCCCATACTTGGCTCCTCTCAAATTGGTTGAGTTCTTCTTGCATAGCAGAAATCCAAAATTCATCATTAAAAGCTCTAGAAATGTTTTTAGGCTCTACTTGTGAAATGAAGGCAGTGCTAGCAACGGAGTCTCTTAGTGATGATCTAGTAGTTACTCCACGTGAAACTTCTCCTATAACTAAATTTTCTGGATGAGAAGGTTTGACAGAGAATTTCTTAGGCAAACCCTCCAGAGAATTAGTTTCAGTTGAAGTATTCATTGGAGTAGAAATTGATGGCTCAACATCATCATCAAGAGCGCTTACTGCACTGTTATCTTCATCAAAAGTCACATTAGTTGACTCCTCCACAATAAGTGAGCGTTTGTTGAAAACTCTATATCCCTTACTCTTGGCGGCATAACCAAGAAAGATACCATCGTCAGCTTTGGCATCAAATTTGCCTAAGTTGTCTTTGGTGTTAAGGATAAAACATCTACAACCAAAAACTTTAAAATACGAAACATTGGGGGTTCTCCCAAACCAAAGCTCATAGGGTGTTTTCTTCGTAATGGGACGAATAAGCACCCTATTCAAAATGTGGCATGCTGTACTTACAGCCTCTGCCCAAAAATATTTCGAAAGAGAAAATTTATTCAACATGACTCTAGCCATATCGCCAAGAGTCCTATTCTTCCGCTCCATAACACCATTTTGTTGAGTAGTTCTAGGACAAGAAAATTCATGATCAAAACCATTTGCATTACAAAAACTTTCAAAATCTGAATTTACGAATTCGCCTCCATGATCACTTCGGATTCGAGTAATCATGTAGCCTTTTTCGTTTTGAACTTTATTTACAAAAACTTTGAAAACAGAAATAGCATCGCTCTTATTAGCGAGAAAGAAAACCCAAGTAAATCTCGAAAAATCATCAACAACAACAAATGCATAAAGTTTGCCACCAAGGCTAGCTATTCTACTAGGACCAAATAAATCCATATGAAGTAATTGCAAGGGTCTAGTAGTACTTACAGAGTTGATGGAATGAAATGAGGATTTAGTTGCCTTGTTTAGTTCATATTCGGCACATACCGTGTTCTTTTTGAATGTGATGTCAGGCAATCCTCTTACTAGCTTCTTGGTAGAAAGCCTGGATATAGCATCCATGTTGGCATGACCAAGACGCTGGTGCCAAAGCAGTCGTTCGTCTTTGTGGGCATATAAACATCTACCTGTATGGTTAGTATTTATAGAGAGATAGAAAATATAGATGTTGTCCTCTCTTTTCCCTTCAAAAGCAATGTCTCCTGTTGACCTATCGTAGATATAGCAATGGTTTTGTCCAAAGTTAATATCATATCCATGATCAGCAAGATGGCTAATGCTGAGCAGGTTATGCTTTAACTCGGTCACTAGGCAGACATCCTTTATAACAGGAGAAGGAGGATGACCAATGATACCGTTACCTATTATGTGCCCTTTGAGATTGTTACCGAAGGATACGTATCCTTCTCTTTTCATCGATAGTGATGCAAAAATATTTGCGTCTCCCGTCATATGTCGCGAGCATCCACTATCGAGAATTCACTTACTCTCAGTTGAGGAGGGAAGGTCCACCTACATCACGAGTAGATGTGACCTTTGGTACCCATTTTCTTGAGGGTCCTGAAAAGTTAGTTTTTGGAAACCAAGCATATATTTTCTTGTCTACCAGTCTTCTAACTCTACACTGTGGTGAGATGTGTCCATGTGTTCCACAGTAAGTACAGATAGCATTTTTATTTATACTGGGAGCATGAGAATGATATCTATAAGCAACAGGATGAGGATGATATGGAGAGTTAGCATGGTAATGATGACTATGCATAGAGTGAGTGGCATGATGATGATGTCTGTGTGGCATAGCATGATAATATTGACTGTGAGGAGTGGCATGCTGAAATTGTCTATATGGCATAGTATAATGTTGTGGCATAACATGATGATTTTGCCTATGATGATTTTGTCTACGTGGCATGGTATGTTGATGTGTCATAGTATGATGAGAGTGATATTGATTGTGTCTTTGCGCAGTATGATGAGTATGAGAAGTATTCTTACGTGCACGTGGTTTGTGAAAGTTTGTGTATATAAATGCATGGTTATGTGCTGCATGAGAATGACGTGGTTGACTAGCATGAGTGGTGTTGTGCCCATGTGATTGGGTTTGAGGTTGAACAACCTGTTTACCCAATTTGGTTTCTAATCTTTTAGACATAGCTTGCAGTTCATCAATCTTAATATTTAAGCCATAAATCTTAGTCATGGAAATCTTGTGTCTACTCTTTTCTTCAGCAAGCAACGTGTTGAGAGTAGTGATTTCTTGAGTTTGTTGCTCAATACGTGCTTCAGCATCATGTAAGCTTAATTTAAGCTTGGATACTTCATCAGTGTCATTAGTGGGTGATGTGTTTCTAACATTATCAAGAAGTAAAGAAATTCTTTGTATCTCATCTTCTAGACTTTTGATTTTGTCCTTGGCATGCTTGTATTTACCGATGACCTTTTTGTGATCATCAAGTAAATCAGTGAAGGCATCGCCAAGTTCATCAAAAGAGAAGTCATCTAAAGTTTCGTTTGATACCTTGGTAGAGGTTGCCATTAAGCACACATTTGCTTTATCTTGAGGAGAGTTCTTTTCTTCCTCGGAGTTACTTGCTTCGCTTTCATGCCAAATGCTTGTGTTGGCATACCTTTTTGATGAGTTCTTCTTGTAGGGCTTCTCATAGCGGTTGCTCTTCTTTAAGAATGGACAGTCTCTTCGGACGTGTCCAGTCTTTTTGCAGCCATAGCAGGTTGGCTCTTCTTCATCGTCTTCTTGTGGCTCCTTCTTTCTTTGATTGAAGCGAAGGAATTTCTTGAAGTTACGAACCATGAGAGCTTGGTCTTCATCATCTGAGTTGTCTTCGGTCTCATCGTGATCAACCTTTCGTCGATGAACTTTGAGTGCGATCTCCCTGGTCTTCGGAGCAGGCTCTTCGAAGTCCTTGAGGTCAAGCTCGTAAGTCATGAGCTTGCCCATCAAGGTCTCCATAGACATAGTTGTGAGATCGTTCCCTTCTATGATGGCTGTCACCTTAGGGTTCCAAATCTTTGGTAACCCTCTGAGTAGCTTGCGGATCTTCTCATGGTTTGAATACTGCTTACCAAGCGAGGATAACGGGTTGATGATGTCGAGGAATCTTGTAAACATTTGAGTGATCGTCTCATTTGGCTTCATCTTGAAGGCTTCATATTCTTGAGTGAGACGGCTTATCTTCGATTCCTTGACTTGAGTGGTTCCTTCATGCGTCACTTCTAGAAGTCTCCATACTTCATGAGCAGTGGTGCATGTAGAGACCCTGTTAAACTCGTTCCTGTCTATAGCACAGAATAAAGCATTAATAGCCCTAGCATCTAGACTTGCCTGTTTCTTCTCCTCGACAGAATATTTGTCGTGTGGTTTCTCAATGAGGTCACCATCGACGACTATTCTGGCGGGCTTTTTGTAACCGTCAGTTACGACAGTCCACAGGTCAAAGTCTAGAGACTTCAGATAAAAACTCATCCTTGTTTTCCAATATGTGTAGTTAGTCCCATCAAATAGGGGAGGCCTATGAGTGGACTGACCTTCACCATGATTGGAGATCAAGGATTGTGTGGTTGCCATGGATCAGCTCTTAGGATGTTAGTCCTTATAAAGAGAACAGAGCTCTGATACCAATTGAAGAACAGTTTGGCAACTCTAGAGGGGGGTGAATAGAGTTTATATAGAAAAATAGCCAATTAAAAATAACTCTTTCACCAACAATAAATAATCAGAGTAAAGTGCGGAAAATAAATGAAGAGCAGAAGAGCATACGCAAACACAGCGATTTTAACCTGGTTTCCCTCGTGGAGGACTAGTCCAGGCCTGAGAACTCTAGCTCAGGATTAAATCCACTATTTGTGAAATAGTAGCTTACAACCCGTGCCTTTACTTCAGAAGAGCACGTCAACTTCTTACAGAGAATCGCAGTGACGATTGCTTGGAATTGTCCAAGCGACTTCTTCACTCTTGCACAAGAATCCTAACTGAGAGATGCTGAGCACTCGAGACTTAGGAGGCTTGTGGCTAGTAGATAGGAAGGGTATGGCTTATTGAGCTTGTAGGAGAGAAGAGAAGAGAAGATTGAGTGAGTTAAAAAGAGAGAATTCATGCCCTATTTATAGTATTTTTAGAGGCAGAATTCGGCCAGAATTCGGGTAGGAAAATTCAAAAAATTTGGCCGTTGGACAGCTAGCAACCAGCTAACCCTAAAATTAGGGTTCCTGATTTCTAGGGGACAGAGTTCGGCCCGAACTCTGTGTGGAGGCAGAGTTCGGCCCGAACTCTGTCTCCAGAGCACAGAGTGGTTCTAACTGGGACTTGTGGGCAATTTTTGTTTTGGTGGAGCTTGGGATTTTGGGTAGGCTTATAGACTAAGTTCCAAGAGCTCAGCATAACTCAGAGTACATACTTCTAGACTCAATAAAATGTAAAAGTACAGACTCGAAAATACACTGAGAGTCGGAAACTGAGTTGTTGTCTGTCCTGAACTGAATGCAGACGTCGTGTGTCGTATTGAATTTATACAGATATTATTTAGTCAATGTAGTCAATATTTGGTTGACTGTGACTTTGTGTCAACAATCTCCCCCATATTGATAATTGACAAAATAATAAATGTATATTTCAATATTCATACCTGGACACAGTTGGTTAAAACACAGCTCCCCCATAAACAATGCCGAGCTAGAATAAGATAGCTCCCCCGTAATCAGTGAACGGTGCCGAGCTAGAATCAATAGCTCTCCCCCGTAAATAATGCATAGAACCTGTGGCCTGATAAAAATATTTTCCCAAAAGCAAACACAAGCACGGACAGATATACATTAGAAATATACATATTTCTCCCCCTTTTGGCAGTTAGCAATATAAGGAAAAGCATGGAAATAGCAGTATAGACAATGAAAAGTAATCCAACCACACCAAGCAGAGAAGAAACAGTATAATACTAATAAAACAAGTCACTGACATAAAGTAAAACTACGAAAAATAGCATAAAATGTTATCCACCAACCAGAATGTCAAGCACATCATCAGGGTGTGAAGACAGAAATCCAGTACATAAATCCATAACAAACTGAAATAACTAAAATCAAAAGGCAACTAAGACCATCAGCAGTGGCAGCAGCATATCAAGCCAATCTCCATCATGGAGCACGAGAAGGTCCTGGAACATCTGAAGGACCAGGAAAGGAGCGACGAGGGTCCACAAAAGCATCATCAGGATCCATATACCTCATGACCCACGGATCGTCTATACGATGACCCGCGCGATCTGGATCCCGCTCAATAGGCACATGCAGATCAGGATGACGAGCAAGTGAATACCGCATATCATGCAGAGAGTTCCCAAGGGCACTGATCTGCAAGGTGGTACGGTAATCCTGCTGCGTCCAGCGATCATCCTCAACAGCAAAGCGATCGCGAAGCATAGTCTGAAGAGACTCAAGAGTGGCAGGAGGAGGAGGTGCATCCTGACCAAAAGGAGGGGCGTCAGGCTCCTCATCAGCAGAATGCTCAGATGACTCAGAAGCAGCGACAGGCTGAAGGCGTCGTGCTTTGGATAGAAAGGCAGGTGCAGGCAGGAACGGACAATCATGGATAGGAATGATGAAAGCACGAAAAACTAAAGGAAAATAGAGAGGATAAACCAAAGCTCTTGGTTTCTTCCGACAGTTGATCATCCAATCCATCATAGTCCGTGGAAAGTTGAATGGAATACGATAGTGGAGATGATATAAGGCGGAGATCTCAAGATAAGTGACTTCATCTGTTGAGCCAGCCTTGGGCAAGATAGTATTGAACACGATGCGATGAAGTTCATAAAAGTAGGGGGTGAGATGCTTGGCCTTTAGCTTGCGAGGACTTACGTTAGGAGCACATAAATCCTCCTTGAATCCTTCAAGGGAAGTGTCGCCAACAAATTGAAGTTGACGTGCCTCCACAAGCTTGTTCCACACATCAAGATCCGGGAGAGCAAGAAAATCTCCCAACTCAGAATCATTAAAGGCAATGGTAATGCCAGCAACCCGAGAATAGATGTGGGTTGCATCGTGAGTCAAATTGCAGTAAAACATTTGAATTGCACTATGGTAGATGACAGAATTTGAAGCAACAAGTTCATCCAAACAAAGATCACGGAATAATGACTCATATTGTGAAAATATAGTGAAATTTATGGGATGGCCCCCAAACACCGGACGAGTTCTAAAATCGCTAAACCATTCATTAGAGGCTTCTAGCGATACAAATAAACGGTCGTCGTAAGTGTTAGGGTCATCGGGACGCGGCAGATTGAACAACGGATGAATGGGGTGTTGTTCAACTACTTGTTCAATCGGAGGAGGAGGAACCGAAGAGGAAGTACCCTCATGTCGAGTCCTTCTCCCTCGTTTGGACAAGCGAGATGCCATTTGAAATAAAAGAGGAGAACTTGGAAATGATAGAAAAAGAGAGATATACCTGAAAAGAATACCAAACAGTTGAAGAGAATGTTGAAAAACCCCTTTCCCTTGATTTTGAGAAGAAATAGAGCCCTCTATATCAAGAACTAGGGTTAGGGTTTGGAAGGAAGAAGATGGAAGAGGTGGAGAAGAAGGAAATATGGGAGGAAAGAGAGGGAATCCCGAAATAAAGTAGGGCTTGGTCTTTGGTCGGGTGAAATATTGACCATTGGATTAGAATTGATCCAACGGCAGAGCCAGATCCCGACCCTGGAACCTAAGAACCGAACTCGGCCCGAACTCTGATAGGGGCAGAGTTCGGCCCGAGTTCTGGATCAATGGTCCAGAACTGAAAACAGGCAAAGAACATGAAGAAAATGTTTAAGAGTTAAACAAAAGATAGTTGAGGACAACAAAGAGTGTTGAATTTAAAAAAATAGATAGAGAGGTACTCAGAAAACAGAATGAACTTTAGAAAATATCAATTAGGCAATATTAAATCGAAAACGAGCCATATAATAAATAAGGACATATACTGTGGTTCAATAGTCCAAATTTGCCATGGGTTAGCTGCAGGGGCCGGATCCCAGCTAGCGGTAGTCCTGAGGACTAGTGCACCGTGTCGCTTAGGCTTTTACGCCTTGTTGTCAGAAGGACCCTTTCGGCTTGTACCCATACCAAATTCTTCGTAAAAGAATCACAATATACTCGATATTTACGCAGGTGAGTTTCAATTTATAACTGCTTCATCTAAAATTCCAAGTTCACGACAAAGAAAATTGAAGCGCTCTTCGGATAGTGGCTTAGTAAATAAATCTGCCAGCTGATGATCAGTGTCAATAAATTCTAAGTTAATCGTGCCATTTTGCTGATGATCACGCAAAAAGTGGTGTCTGATTTCAATGTGTTTAGTGCGTGAGTGGCAGACAGGGTTCTTAGTCAAATTGATTGCACTAGTATTGTCACAGAATATAGGAATATGCATGAAAGAAAACTTATAGTCTTCAAGGGTTTGCTTCATCCACAGAATTTATGCACAACAACGCCCAGCTGCTATGTATTCAGCTTCTGTTGTGGATAGTGCAACAGAGTTCTGCTTCTTGCTAAACCAGGAGACTAAAGCTTTTCCTAATAAATGACACGTGCCGCTCGTACTTTTACGGTCGACCTTGCATCCAGCGAAGTCAGCATCGGAGTAACCAATAAGACCAAATAATGTTGACTTGGGATACCATAGGCCCACTGTAACCGTACCCTTAAGGTATCTAAAGATACGCTTAACCGCGGTCATGTGTGATTCCTTAGGATTAGCTTGATATCTAGCACATAGGCAAACACTGAACATGATATCGGGACGACTAGCAGTTAAATAAAGTAAGCTGCCTATCATACCTCGATACTTACGTTGATCAACAGGTTTGCCACTCTCATCTGGTTCGAGTTTGGTTGAAGTAGCCATTGGCGTGCTGATTGGTTTGATGTTGTCAAGATCGAACTTCTTCAGCATGTCCTTGGTGTACTTTGATTGGCAGATGAAAGTTCCATTAGCCAGTTGCTTTACTTGCAGACCAAGAAAATAGTTGAGCTCTTCCATCAAGCTCATCTCAAATTCCGTCTGCATACACTTGGCAAATTCTTGACAAAGAGTTTCATCAGTAGACCCAAAAATAATATCATCAACATAAATCTAAATTAATAGAATGGTGTCTTTAAAAGATTTGATAAACAGTGTAGTGTCAATTTTCCCTTTTGAAAAACCTTTCTCAAGCAAGAAACTGCTTAGCCTTTCATACCAAGCTCTGGGGGCTTGTTTAAGGCCATAAAGCGCTTTCTTCAGCTTGAACACGTGGTCGAGAAATTTGTGATTTTCAAAGCCAGGGGGTTGTTTGACATAAACTTCCTCCTTAATAAAGCCATTCAAGAAAGCACTTTTAACATCCATTTGAAATAATTTAAAGTTCTGATGATTGGCAAAAGTACAAAGCATCCGAATGGATTCTAGTCTAGCAACAGGAGCATATGTCTCATCGTAGTCGATACCTTCCTCTTGATTGTATCCTTGAGCTACTAGACGGGCTTTATTACGAGTGACTGAACCATCTTCATTTACTTTGTTTCTAAACACCCATTTGGTACCAATTATTGAGTGATTAGCCGGTCTAGGAACTAGTTCCCATACTTGGCTCCTCTCAAATTGGTTGAGTTCTTCTTGCATAGCAGAAATCCAAAATTCATCATTAAAAGCTTCAGAAATGTTTTTAGGCTCTACTTGTGAAATGAAGGCAGTGCTAGCAACGGAGTCTCTTAGTGATGATCTAGTAGTTACTCCACGTGAAACTTCTCCTATAACTAAATTTTCTGGATGAGAAGGTTTGAAAGAGAATTTTTTAGGCAAACCCTCCAGAGAATTAGTTTCAGTTGAAGTATTCATTGGAGTAGAAATTGATGGCTCAACATCATCATCAAGAGCGCTTACTGCACTGTTATCTTCATCAAAAGTCACATTAGTTGACTCCTCCACAATAAGTGAGCGTTTGTTGAAAACTCTATATCCCTTACTCTTGGCGGCATAACCAAGAAAGATACCATCGTCAGCTTTGGCATCAAATTTGCCTAAGTTGTCTTTGGTGTTAAGGATAAAACATCTACAACCAAAAACTTTAAAATACGAAACATTGGGGGTTCTCCCAAACCAAAGCTCACAGGGTGTTTTCTTCGTAATGGGACGAATAAGCACCCTATTCAAAATGTGGCATGCTGTACTTACAGCCTCTGCCCAAAAATATTTCGGAAGAGAAAATTTATTCAACATGACTCTAGCCATATCGCCAAGAGTCCTATTCTTCCGCTCCACAACACTATTTTGTTGAGGAGTTCTAGGACAAGAAAATTCATGATCAAAACTATTTGCATTACAAAAACTTTCAAAATCTGAATTTACGAATTTGCCTCCATGATCACTTCGGATTCGAGTAATCATGTAGCCTTTTTCGTTTTGAACTTTATTTACAAAAACTTTGAAAACAGAAATAGCATCGCTCTTATTAGCGAGAAAGAAAACCCAAGTAAATCTCGAAAAATCATCAACAACAACAAATGCATAAAGTTTGCCACCAAGGCTAGCTATTCTACTAGGACCAAATAAATCCATATGAAGTAATTGCAAGGGTCTAGTAGTACTTACAGAGTTGATGGAATAAAATGAGAATTTAGTTGCCTTGTTTAGTTCACATTCGGCACATACCGTGTCCTTTTTGAATGTGATGTCAGGCAATCCTCTTACTAGCTTCTTGGTAGAAAGCCTGGATATAGCATCCATGTTGGCATGACCAAGACGCTGGTGCCAAAGCAGTCGTTCGTCTTTGTGGGCATATAAACATCTACCTGTATGGTTAGTATTTATAGAGAGATAGAAAATATAGATGTTGTCCTCTCTTTTCCCTTCAAAAGCAATGTCTCCTGTTGACCTATCGTAGATATAGCAATGGTTTTGTCCAAAGTTAATATCATATCCATGATCAGCAAGATGGCTAATGCTGAGCAGGTTATGCTTTAACTCGGTCACTAGGCAGACATCCTTTATAACAGGAGAAGGAGGATGACCAATGATACCGTTACCTATTATGTGCCCTTTGAGATTGTTACCGAAGGATACGTATCCTTCTCTTTTCATCGATAGTGATGCAAAAATATTTGCGTCTCCCGTCATATGTCGCGAGCATCCACTATCGAGAATTCACTTACTCTCAGTTGAGGAGGGAAGGTCTACCTACATCACGAGTAGATGTGACCTTTGGTACCCATTTTCTTGAGGGTCCTGAAAAGTTAGTTTTTGGAAACCAAGCATATATTTTCTTGTCTACCAGTCTTCTAATTCTACACTGTGGTGAGATGTGTCCATGTGTTCCACAGTAAGTACAGATAGCATTTTTATTTATACTGGGAGCATGAGAATGATATCTATAAGCAACAGGATGAGGATGATATGGAGAGTTAGCATGGTAATGATGACTATGCATAGAGTGAGTGGCATGATGATGATGTCTGTGTGGCATAGCATGATAATATTGACTGTAAGGAGTAGCATGCTGAAATTGTCTATATGGCATAGTGTAATATTGTGGCATAACATGATGATTTTGCCTATGATGATTTTGTCTACGTGGCATGGTATGTTGATGTGTCATAGTATGATGAGAGTGATATTGATTGTGTCTTTGTGCAGTATGATGAGTATGAGAAGTATTCTTACGTGCACGTGGTTTGTGAAAGTTTGTGTATAAAAATGCATGGTTATGTGCTGCATGAGAATGACGTGGTTGACTAGCATGAGTGGTGTTGTGCCCATGTGATTGGGTTTGAGGTTGAACAACCTGTTTACCCAATTTGGTTTCTAATCTTTTAGACATAGCTTGCAGTTCATCAATCTTAATATTTAAGCCATAAATCTTAGTCATGGAAATCTTGTGTCTACTCTTTTCTTCAGCAAGCAACGTGTTGAGAGTAGTAATTTCTTGAGTTTGTTGCTCAATACGTGCTTCAGCATCATGTAAGCTTAATTTAAGCTTGGATACTTCATCAGTGTCATTAGTGGGTGATGTGTTTCTAACATTATCAAGAAGTAAAGAAATTCTTTGTATCTCATCTTCTAGACTTTTGATTTTGTCCTTGGCATGCTTGTATTTACCGATGACCTTTTTGTGATCATCAAGTAAATCAGTGAAGGCATCGCCAAGTTCATCAAAAAAGAAGTCATCTAAAGTTTCGTTTGATACCTTGGTAGAGGTTGCCATTAAGCACACATTTGCTTTGTCTTGAGGAGAGTTCTTTTCTTCCTCGGAGTCACATGCTTCGCTTTCATGCCAAATGCTTGTGTTGGCATACCTTTTTGATGAGTTCTTCTTGTAGGGCTTCTCATAGCGGTTGCTCTTCTTTAAGAATGGACAGTCTCTTCGGACGTGTCCAGTCTTTTTGCAGCCATAACAGGTTGGCTCTTCTTCATCGTCTTCTTGTGGCTCCTTCTTTCTTTGATTGAAGCGAAGGAATTTCTTGAAGTTACGAACCATGAGAGCTTGGTCTTCATCATCTGAGTTGTCTTCGGTCTCATCGTGATCAACCTTTCGTCGATAAACTTTGAGTGCGATCTCCCTGGTCTTCGGAGCAGGCTCTTCGAAGTCCTTGAGGTCAAGCTCGTGAGTCATGAGCTTGCCCATCAAGGTCTCCATAGACATAGTTGTGAGATCGTTCCCTTCTATGATGGCTGTCACCTTAGGGTTCCAAATCTTTGGTAACCCTCTGAGTAGCTTGCGGATCTTCTCATGGTTTGAATACTGCTTACCAAGCGAGGATAACGGGTTGATGATGTCGAGGAATCTTGTAAACATTTGAGTGATCGTCTCATTTGGCTTCATCTTGAAGGCTTCATATTCTTGAGTGAGATGGCTTATCTTCGATTCCTTGACTTGAGTGGTTCCTTCATGCGTCACTTCTAGAAGTCTCCATACTTCATGAGCAGTGGTGCATGTAGAGACCCTGTTAAACTCGTTCCTGTCTATAGCACAGAATAAAGCATTAATAGCCCTAGCATCTAGACTTGCCTGTTTCTTCTCCTCGACAGAATATTTGTCGTGTGGTTTCTCAATGAGGTCACCATCGACGACTATTATGGCGGGCTTTTTGTAACCGTCAGTTACGACAGTCCACAGGTCAAAGTCTAGAGACTTCAGATAAAAACTCATCCTTGTTTTCCAATATGTGTAGTTAGTTCCATCAAATAGGGGAGGCCTATGAGTGGACTGACCTTCACCATGATTGGAGATCAAGGATTGTGTGGTTGCCATGGATCAGCTCTTAGGATGTTAGTCCTTATAAAGAGAACAGAGCTCTGATACCAATTGAAGAACAGTTTGGCAACTCTAGAGGGGAGTGAATAGAGTTTATATAGAAAAATAGCCAATTAAAAATAACTCTTTCACCAACAATAAATAATCAGAGTAAAGTGCGGAAAATAAATGAAGAGCAGAAGAGCATACGCAAACACAGCGATTTTAACCTGGTTTTCCTCGTGGAGGACTAGTCCAGGCCTGAGAACTCTAGCTCAGGATTAAATCCACTATTTGTGAAATAGTAGCTTACAACCCGTGCCTTTACTTCAGAAGAGCACGTCAACTTCTTACAGAGAATCGCAGTGGCGATTGCTTGGAATTGTCCAAGCTACTTCTTCACTCTTGCACAAGAATCCTAACTGAGAGATGCTGAGCACTCGAGACTTAGGAGGCTTGTGGCTAGTAGATAGGAAGGGTATGGCTTATTGAGCTTGTAGGAGAGAAGAGAAGAGAAGATTGAGTGAGTTAAAAAGAGAGAATTCATGCCCTATTTATAGTGTTTTTAGAGGCAGAATTCGGCCAGAATTCGGGTAGGAAAATTCAAAAAATTTGGCCGTTGGACAGCTAGCAACCAGCTAACCCTAAAATTAGGGTTCCTGATTTCTAGGGGACAGAGTTTGGCCCGAACTCTGTGTGGAGGCAGAGTTCGGCCCGAACTCTGTCTCCAGAGCACAGAGTGGTTCTAAGTGGGACTTGTGGTCAATTTTTGTTTTGGTGGAGCTTGGAATTTTGGGTAGGCTTATAGACTAAGTTCCAAGAGCTCAGCATAACTCAGAATACATACTTCTAGACTCAATAAAATGTAAAAGTACAGACTCGAAAATATACTGAGAGTCGGAAACTGAGCTGTTGTCTGTCCTGAACTGAATGCAGACGTCGTGTGTCGTATTGAATTTATACAGATATTATTTAGTCAATGTAGTCAATATTTGGTTGACTGTGACTTTGTGTCAACAGTGACGACTCGATTTGATAACTTGCTGAGCATGAGTATGACTTGCTAGTATTGATCTTGACCTTAACATGATAACATGACCCCGTCTCGACATGACTTGATAGTGGCCCGTCGAGGCGCACTCTTGACAAGTAACAAGTAAACTTGAAATAATATGTATAAGCTTGATAGTGGCCCATCGAGGTGCACTCCTGACAAGTACTCTTGACATGACAAGTAACCTGACATGACATGTATAATCTTGAAAGGCTATTGCGACAGCTACCCTGACTTGCTAAGTAACTTTTGTCTTGACACCGTGGTTGGTTTTCTTGATTGTACCTGTACAAGCTACCTGTCTTGTCTTGCATCATGTCTAGGACATGGATTCCTGGTTACCATGATCAGGAATTTATAATAAATCTGACAAGGTTAATGACTAGATTGATCAAGTAGTTCATATAGAAAGATTTTCCCAGTTACAGGCGATCCCGTTATCCCGGCCACACCTAAGGGACTTGTAGCCTGCCGACGAGTATGGCATATTTCCAGCACTCTGTCATGTGGGGCACTTCTTGAAAACATAAGTACTGAAAGTACATCAGTAATCTTGATAACTCTTGTAACTCTTGTAAATCACCTCGCCTGGATAGCTGCAGGACTTGTGACTGTGGGAACATCTCAATTGCATCTTGCTAGTAACTACGCCTGTGATAACCCTAGTTAGTTAATGATAGCAAGCCGTATGACTTGATTGGTCGTTCATGAATGCATGTCTCGTGATCAGCATGGAAATTATATTTTACCTCTTGTTTCTCTAATACAAGCTAGCATACCCCCTTTAACTTGTCTTTCATATTATTTAATTATGTTCTTTTATCATTTCTTTTGGTTATTATATGCTGGTTTTAGTTCCTAAGTGGAGCCTCCCTTGTGGCACTTGCTCTTCTAGGTTCTGACCCAGCTGATTTTGTATGGCCAGATTTTGGAGTAGCACCCAAGGATCTACCTGCCTTCCAGCCAGATGGTGAACACCAGACGTAATCCTGGCAACGAATAGGTTTCTTATTTTGCTCTTCTATTCTATTGTAAATTATTCTTTTGAGACGTTTAGCCATCAGCAAGTGTTAGCTCGTGTTGAAGCTTAATTTCTGTTTGCCTAAGGACTGTAACATGATTGACAAATCCTAGGGATGATCATGTATGACTTAACTCTTGCTCGTATTTTGTATGATTAACTTCTTGATCATCTGAAAATATAATGTTTGGGACGCCTTACTTTGTATGTCTGATGATCTAACATCTTGTACATCTATTTGCTTGCTTGAGATCGAGACACTAGGCTTGTTCTTGACCATAGAGACTGATGGATTGTTGTTTAACCCTCGTGCATCTAGACAGCCGTGACTGTATTACAAGGTGTAGGTCCTAAAAATCAAGTTGCACCCATCAAATAAGTCATAAAAATCAAATTATGCATCCTTCAAGTGAACTGCGGAGAAGACATTGCGCAACGATTCGATTGCGCAGTCTGAACTGCACACTCATCCAAGTGCGCGAGCTGACGTGGACCTCGTCATCATTACTTGATAGATAATCAGATCTTCTGACAGATGACAGCACGAAGAACGAGGAAACTGTTCGTTTATCGTGCAGCACAGCGCTCGAGAGCTATACATACAGCGCAATCTGCCTGCAGCGCAATCCAGCCCGGCGCAATCCGAAGCCAGCGCAATTCATGTGGCGCACTCCATCAATACAAATGACAAAGTACACGTGGCCTTCATGCCATCAATGACTCATTATGTGGTAACCGTCTGTACACGATCATGCGCATTTCAATCAAATAATGCCATATGTCCAATACAGTTGGCCCACGATCAAATAACTGCCAGCGCAGTCTGATGTCTGCGTGGTCCAATGCAGCGCAATCCATCTTGCGCAGTCCAAAATAACTAAAAAGTAGTTATTTCCAGAACTCTATAAATAGAGTTTCAAGTCCTTCCTAGAGGGGATCATACACACACACAGAGATCAGGGATCATCACCAGAGATCAGGAGTTCTTGCCAAAGTGCTGCTGCAATCTTCAGAGGCTACCGTCTTCAAAGTTCACATCGTCCAAGGGATAAAGCGATCGTCATTCAGATCGGATTCCTATAGTTGTACTTTCCCAGAATTCTTGTAATCTTCTTTACAAAGTTTGTTGAAATAAAGATCAACTTTTGTTTTTTGCAAACAAAAGGTGGGTTGTACTTCAATGTACATAGCTGGCTATGTCTGTCCCCTTCTCTCCAGTATTCTGGTTCTGGAGCATGACATATACATGTCTATTTTCGAAGGTGATGTAGTCACAATCTCTCGATAATGCAATCCAATCTACTTGCTATCCAATCGTGCCATCAATCCTACGTACCCCATCGTATCAAATTTAACATAAATTAGATTTACAAATTCTACGAATAATAAATGATTCTAAATAATTAATTTCTCTAAGAAGGTTACTAATAATTCTGAAAAAATAATTTAAAATTTTCCTATGTCAAATTCTAATTTGTAGATTAACTATGAATTTTAAGGCATTAGATTTAGGTTTCATAAGATTTATAGCACACAAATCGAGTCATTCTGTTGACCAAAATGTCAACCGACACAAACTTGAAATTGAGTGTACAACCATATATATTTCAGTTTTACAAAAACACTGGAATCGATGGTTTGCACAAATCTCAAATTGGTTATGAGATATTTAATTTACAAGTTACAGGTTACGATTTCGGTGGATACCTAGTTGTCTACTACTTTTATCATTTAAATAGGATAATAAAATAATTAATTAATTTCTAAAAAATTGTATATTATAGATCTCAGTTTCAGCTTTCTAATGAAAACGAGTTCGAGATCTCCCGAAATCTCGAAAATAGCGAGATGTGGTTGTATTTTGGACAATTGATACTAAAATAAATTTACAGAATTATGGATTTCGAAATAATTCTATTAAAATATATATTAATAAAGTTTACATCGATATGGTTCTAAAAAAAATTGGAGTCGAATCGGAGTCCGGAACTAGGAGATATGACACTTTCAAGTCGATGTAGCTGCTGAAAAATGAGGCTACTTTTTTTGGACGAATTTTGGGGTTGTTTTGTACGAAAAGTAGAGACGGTTTTTGACTGACAGGAAAGAAAAGTGAAAGAATTTTCTATCTATTTATTTCAGATTTATGTATTTATATTTAGGATTCATAGAAGTTTGTTTTAATGATAAGATATGGATGAAGTTGTTTTCCTACTAGATTTATGATTAGAACTAATTTAAAATATAGTTTAGATTTATCTAAATCATCTATAATCTTATTTAGAATTACCATAAATAAGAGCATATAATCCATACATGTATATTATTTGAATAATGTATATCTTATTTTGTATATACAAGGTGTATCTACAATTACAAAGCTAACATCTATCCTACATTAAATATATAATACAATCCAAATCCTAAAAATATTATTTATTGCACTAGTTATTTCTAATTACTTATTTTGGAACCTAATTTAATAATTAAAAATTATAAAAGAAAAAGAAACTGGACAGGGGGGTTACATTATCTAATAGTATGAACCGAGTCCAACCTAGTTTGAAGGAAGCCTCGATTTCCAAAGCAAAAGTCTGTACTGGAGACAATATGACTCATGTTATCAATTTGTTAGTCTTGAGAGCGAGTTGTTCAGCTCTGTAACCAAGATCATTCCTCGTGTATGTTGAACAATGAGCTCGTTATGATAAAGTCGTTCGACGATGCTCGACTTTGACTAAAGACTTGAGGGCTTCTAGTGACGTCACGTCCAGTCCCAAAATATATGGAATCGAGCCATGTGACTAGGCCAACTAATACGACTATCGGGAGGATTCAACCCTATTTGTCCTACTGAAGCGTACCCCGATGCATGCAAGTGAACTCCAATCCACGAGTAATATGTATCAGGCAAGTAAATTACTCTTCATCCATAAATAAAGCAAAAATGGCATCACATAGAAGGATATATAAGACGAGATGTAATCGATGAATAAGAGAAAGTAATGGTAACCCAAACTATACAAGTTTGACTGAGTCTGTCGGGAATAAACCAACTACTACAAATACTGAAGTAGAAATAAATGCAAGATAACTATATCCGAATATCGGTTATCTAGATAAAGATAGACATATCCCAAGTGGAATTCCTACCACATCTCAGGAGTACTCCTCGGGGTAGAACTCGACATCCTCAGTTATTGTAGTGCCTGAGTAGACTCCGGGATCGTACTCCTTCAGATAGATCTTTTCACATGTACTTGGGAGAAAACTATGTCCTCAAAACGACGTAGCAAGATACATAATAATATGCTGAAAGTAAAACAATATAATATTACACTCTTTATGATCACGGGGTATGACCAAGACTAACTAAATATGATATGCAATTAAGGATAACGTTCGCACGCATGAGCTGTCAAAGATAAGGGTAAGTAACTACCATAGCTTGTCGTAAGCTCACAATCTATAGTATTGCAGCTCTGCGTGACGCTCGAAACCTATAGCAAGTCTTTACCGTAGTTCTGCATGAGGCTCACGATCATCGAAAAAATGGGTGTATAGTTGTCCTTCCCTCCCAATGGGATTACATGTGTCGCGTCTACGACACATGCAATTGATATCCTACTACCTACATAAGTCCACATGAGATCTAAGAGTACTTACAAGTATCCACAAGACTTATAATAGTGAATAAAAATCCTGCTATATGATATTTTGATAGGTCCATGTCTCGGACGCTCCGACTGTGTGTCAGAAACAGGGGTATGTGCCCAAATATGAATGCACAAGTAACCAATGTCATATGGTCAAGTACGTATCGATATATATATTCTAAGATAACAGAGTGCCCCAATAAAGCAGTTAACAGTCCATATCACTAACCATCGGTCCTGTTTGCCTCAATCGGTCAATCGCACTCGAGCCCGACTCAAAAGCTCGAGAATTCGATAACCAAGTAAAATGTCATGATAATATAATAATATAATGACATAAAATATAAAAGAAATTGAAGTATGATCAACAAGGTGTACTTGGCCGAAGATGGTTGGTGAAACGTCGGCATATCAGACATGAACATGTCGAATACGAAATATCACCAATACCAAAATGAACAGATGTCTTCGAATGTTGAAATGTATACGCCTAATAGTCCAAAATGATATCACATGCGAAGAAAATATACCCAGAAGTTCAAATTCACTATAGTGTAGAAAATTAAGGTTTCAGCGTCAAACAGGTTTGTAAGAAGGCTCACATGTACCAAAAAAGGAGTCAGATTAGCAATCCAAACATGACAAATTGTATATCAACCTAGGCTAGAAAGATGATGGACACTCTTTGGTGCTCTTGGAATTGAAATCTAATAAGCAATGAAATGCGCCAATTAGTGTCGAATAGCATGGCCCGCAATACAATGATCTAGTCGAGGGTCTTAGAACTGGACAAAACTTGCAACATAATTTCAGTGCAAATGGTATATGACAAGATCAACTAGATCAAGGGCAATGCCCAAATCAAAATTTTAAAATAATAAATTAATTCGATTAGCCATGTTCGAGGTTATGATATACTGATCAAACAATAGAGATATTTGCTGAAATTTAGTGAGAAGTTAGGGGGTCATACCTGGTCGAACATATCTTGTTGAAAACGTAAGAAGCAAATTTGGATTTGGATACACGATCACGAAGATATACCGACGTGACTATTATGCGGACTATAAAAATTGTTGAAATACACTTTGTTCCTCTTCTCTATTCTGCGTCGAAGTTACAAGCAGTGAAGCGGCTGTAGTTAACACTCAAAATTGTCAGGGTGCAGGAAGCAGATAGAACTCTACAATCATGGAAAATTTGTTCTTCGCGGAAGGGCACTGCATCCAAACTTCACAGAACCAACTAGCGCGCGTTGAATACTGATAGGGTCAGCCTTCTATAATAGTCTAGTAAAGGACTAAACAAGGGTTTGATTTTTAAATAATCTTCAATATTATAATGCGGCTTGGAAATAACTCAAAAGTGAGCCGTCCAAGTTGTTTATATATCATGCACTAATTAGTAATAAATAAAGTAATCATTATAATTAACTACCACCGTGCCTTATGTATATCCTAGATGTAATTTAAATCCTTATAACTAAATATAAATATAACTTAAAATCTTTATAATTATTTAAAGATATATCCAAAATCCTATATATATATATATATATATATATATATATATATATATATATATATATATATATATATATATATATATATATACATATTGCAATAAGCCATTTTATTGAAAATAAAAAGTGAGCTCAAGTTACAGACAGTAACAGGGCCTAACAATACAAAAGGGCCATGTTGAGCAAGGAAATAAAAGCTAAGGTAGCAATGCTAGGTTTCGAAATTTCGGAGACCCAAAATTTCAAAAAACAACTGTGTTTCGAAATAATTTGAAATTTCAAAAAACGAAGTTTTAAAAAATTTCAAAAATTCAAAAATTACAGCCCGATAGGAGTGGGGGGTGTGGGCACACTGCCCTAGGGAGGTACACAGCACGAGGGAGTGGGTGGGGGCGCTCTGCCCGAGGGGACACACGGCTCGAGGAGCCTCGCCCCCCCCCCCCCAGCACGCTGCCCGGAGTCGAGGTGCTCCGACGAGGGAGACCGGTGCTCCGGCGAGGGAAAACGGGGAGGGACGCCTGCGACCGTCGGGGGGCCGGACAGGGCGGCGCTCGAGAGAGAGTGAGAGGAAGGGGAGGGGGAGAGCGGGGGGGGGCGGGGGAGGGGAAGGAAGCCGCGGGGATGGGAGGGGGCTCGACCCCCGAGCCCGTGGGAGCCACAGCAGGGGAAGGAGGGCTCGGGAAGCCGCAGCGGTGGCTCGACCCCGGGAGGGAGAGCCGCAGCGGTGGCTCGACCCCGGGAGGGGGAGCCGCAGCGGTGGCTCGACCCCGGGAGGGGGAGCCACGGCGAGGAGACCGCTGGGGAGCCGGAGGGGGGGTCTCGACCTGCAGGAGAAGGAAGGGAGGAGGAGGGGCTCGACTGCGGGGATGGGGAGCCGCAGCGGTGGCTCGACCCCGGAGGGGGAGCCACGACGAGGCAATCGCTGGGGAGCCGGAGGGGGGGCTCGACCCTAGGGGAGCGGGAAGGGAGTAGGAGGGAGGGATCGACCACGGGGAGGGGGGATGCAGCGGTGGCTCGACCCCGGGAGGGGGAGCCATGACGAAGAGGCCGCTGGGGAGCCGGAGGGGGGGCTCGACCCTGCTTGAGCGGTGGCTCAACCCCCGGAGGGGGAGCCACGATGAGGAGGCCGCTGGGGAGCCGGAGGAGGGGCTCGACCCAGCTGGAGCGGGAAGGAAGGAGGAGGGGCTCGACCGCGGGGAGGGGGAGCTGCAGCGGTGGCTCAACCCCGGGAGGGGGAGCCACGGCGAGGAGAACGCTGGGGAGCCGGAGGGGGGGCTCGACCCTGGGGGAGCGGGAAGGGAAGAGGAGGGAGGGCTCGTCCGCGGGGAAGGGGAGCCGCAGCGGTGGCTCGACCCCTGGAGTGGGAACAACGGCGAGGAGGCCGCTGGGGAGCCGGAGGGGGGGGGGGGCTCGACCCTGCTTGAGCGGTGGCTCGACCTCCGAAGGGGGAGCCACGGCGAGGAGGCCGCTGGGGAGCCTGAGGGGGGGCTCGACCCTGCTGGAGCGGGAAGGGAGGAGGAGGGGCTCGACTGCGGGGAGGGGGAGCCGCAGCGGTGGCTCGACCCTGGGAGGGGGAGCCACGGCGAGGATATATATATATATATATATATATATATATATATATATATATATATATATATATATATATATATATATATAAATTCAAATTAAAAAAACATATAACAAATTCAAATTAAAATATATTCAATATTCTTATAACTGAATGTAAAAATAACTTAAATTTTTTATAATTATTTAAACATATATCCAAAATCATATATATATATATATATATATATATATATATATATATATATATATATATATATATATATATAATTAAAATTAAAATTAAAATTAAAATTAAAATATATTCAATATTTAAACTAACTACACGATATTATCTAAACATATATCCAAAGGGCATCTAAAGTTCTGCAAAAAGTAAATTTTAATTAAAATATATTTATTATTTAACTATATTTAAACTAACTACATGATATTATATAAACATATATCAAAAGTTCTACAAACTAGTTTGTCATCTCTGGTAGATACTCCATTCGAGAATTATAGAAGCCAACTCAAGATCGATTCCATGTGTCTCGATCTATCAAGCCCTACAGCTATACGCTTCCCCTCAGAGGCATCGCAACAAACGCATGTTCGTCATCCATTCAACAATCCATTATCGATAATGTATAGTTTTGAAGCTTTCGAGAAAAACCCACCGTTGTCGAAAATCGTATTGTCAATGGAACAAAGTAGTCGCAAGCTAACTCGACTTCACTTCCATTATTTTTAAGATATTTTTCTTTTATTATAATGATTGTTGTAAACAACTTCTATTTAAAGTTTTACTCATCTACATCAATATAAAATTTACTTGATACTTTTCAGATAAAACAAGATGTCGACTCTGCTATTTTGCATCTTTTTCACCGACGAAAAGATGATGACACAATCCGACATCTAATGCATCTTTTTCATCGACAAAAAGATGATGACACAATCTGACATCTAATGCACAAGGATAGGATTATGATTTTAGGGTTATGACTAAATAAGTAATTAAACAAATAAAATTCTAATTAGCAATAAATAAATAAAAAATAGGATCAGGGTTGGAGTTTTTGAATTAGGGTTAGGATGTTAGGATTATAGTTAGGAACAAACATATAATTAAACAAATAAAATTTTAATTAACTATAAATAAAAAGTAATTATAATTAGTTGATTGTTTCTTTTTTCTCTTCCTCTTAAAATATAATTAAACATTAAACATTCGAAATACTAATGAGAAAATTTTACAAGTTGGATCTCTGTAGATAATTTTTGAAAACTTGGATTCTCCACCAAATTTTATCAAAAAAAAAAAAAATGTAGCCGGTAGGAAGTTTTCTGATAATATAATAAATGGAAATATTTCACTATCATCCATATAAAACAACAAATTCCTACGACTTTTTTTTTCCTTTTTCTGATTCCATCGAGTGATCACTTAATTGGCATCCACCCCCAACAACATAAAAGGAAAATTAGTTGCATAGAGCTAGCAAGCAACAACCAACTTGTAACGAAATTAATAAACATAAAAGAAATAAAAATAAAAAGTAACAAAAAGTAATATTAAAAAAAAGTCAAGAAAGCAGTAGCAACGTACAGCCTAACTACAACTACAACTACAACCGACGGTGGGTGTGGGCCCGTCCGGTCGCTTTCCCACTGCCAAAAAGGCCAAGGATGTCCTGACGGTAGGGCAGAAACGTCTTTCTACCGCCACCGCCACTGCCACCGGCCTTCTTGTAACTGCCGGCGGATCTACCGGTGGCGGCGGGAAAATAGAGCAGCTTCTCCTTCCCGTCGCTGCGGCTCCGGCCGATCACCAAGTCCCTAATCTTCACTCTCAACGAGGAAGATGAAGTTCCGGTGGATCCGCTCTTCTTCAACGCCGACGAGGAGTTGGGAGTCCACACGCAGTAAGTCCCTTCGGGAATCCCTTCCAGTTCTTCGGATTTACTGGGATCGTTCCTCTTTTCTTCTACTTCTTCGAGTAAGAGGTTGCGTAGTTGTTTGCTGCTTACTTTGTTGTTGAGGTTGCTGCTGAAGAAGGGGGAGGGATAGATGGGAAGAATCTTTCCGTCGGCGAAGATGTCGTCGGCGGCGCTGATGGCGGCGTCGGCGTTGGGGTCGCTGACGAAGGCGAACTCGAAGCCTTCGTCGTCGTCATCGGAAGACGATGAAGAGTGGTGGTGGTGGTGGATGGAGAGAGGAAGTCTTTCTTCTTCTTCCTCCTCCTCCTCTCTTTGTTCTGTTGGTGGATGCATGATTTAGCTGTGACTTCCTTTTTCTGGTTTGTTTTGTCACAAGAAAAAGTGATGCCTTTATGTATTTAAAGAGGGAGGAGGGGTTGGACGCGTGAAGCGAAGGGGGTGCGGGCGGGTTTCTTGGACGGGAGGGGCGAGCGGATTTGCCACGTGTCTGTCGCGGTGGTGTAAAAAGGCTAATCTTCCAGAAGGAAAGATATAAGAGAGAAGATACATTAAAATTTTACTTAGTCACGTTGCAAGTACTAAAAAAAAACTACTAAAATTAGATTTAAAAAAATTAAATTATGTTAGAATTTTTTTAAATATAATCTGAATACTTTTAATTTAGTAGAATTTTGGATATGTATTTAGTTAGATGATATCATATAATCTAAATATAATATAAATATTGAATATTTTTTAGGATTTATTATTAGAAAGATTTTATGTTATTTAGTTTTTTCTTAAACTAGGTGAGAAGATAACATACCGTAGTTTTAAAAAAAAATTAATAATTGAGAATATACATACTATTTAATCGGCTCATTTTCTTGATTTTTTTAAAGCCGCATTATAATAATAGAGATGGGATTTTATTGCGAACGCGGTGCGACATGATCTCTAACGTTCAGCACCATCTGTCTAGAACCAATTAGAGCCGTCCAAACTAGTCCCGTAAGTATGGACTCTGATACCACTTGTTGGGAAGTGAATCGCGGTGTGATCCGAACCGGAGTTGGCCCATGAAGTGCGATATTCAATTGGGCTCATATGTCTTAAAAACAAATTCTCATGTAAGACCCGAACCAATCTCAATTATCTATACCACATGATCCCACCTCCTAACCGATGTGGGACTAACTCCATTGTCACCTCCATTTGAACGCTCAACCGGAAACGAGATACAACCCAACAGCTATGTCATTTATTTCGGAACTCAAATTAATATTTAAATAAATAAAATAAAATGTAACTATAATCTAAATTATCCTATAGTTCGATTAGGTCAAAGTTCAGATGTAGCATAAGCCCTCAAGCTATTCACATCAGTTCTGTATTTTTCAAAACCAAATAAGGTCTGGGCTGGTCTTAAATTCTATATTGATCGAATTTAACCATTGACTCAATTCGGATTTTCCCCCTCCTCCTCCCCCATCTACACATGACCTAAAAGTCATTTTAGCGGTATTTTAGTACATTCAGCTAAAATGAGCCAAATACTCCTCTAATAGTCATTTTTTTATATATACCAGTCAACATGTACGTAATTTGTACGTATTTTAATTAGAATTTTATAAGGTCTATTGTCGTCTTTCTGTCTTTTTCAGGTATTTTAATTAGAATTTTATAAGGTCTATTGTCGTCTTTCTGTCTTTTTCAGGTGACTATTCATGTGTGTGCGCTTTCCTATTACAATGCCAAGATATTGAAGTACTAATTTTGTTCTTTTTAATTTTCTATTGAGAATAATAATCTTTGAAAAATGCTACGGATGAAAAATTTTATTACCATTAGAACATGAAGAGTTGTATGAAAAAAGAAGACTTCATAGCATGTAAACTTTATTGTTTTGATTTTAAACATAAATAACATGCAAGTCTTTACAAAAATACTCGAGAATATTTTAGAAATTCAAAAGTTTTACCACCAAATTTTTATATACAGTAGAACAGATTTTACAAGCGGAACAAATATACACAGATTCATTTATGGTTTGAAACTCTTAAAATAATGTTTTAAGAGCATCCACAGTGGGACTAGTTTCAAGTGCTATATTTGGTTTTTAGCCAAATTTTGTAGCACTTGATGTCTCCAATGGACTCTTGTCCACACTTGAAAAATGGTAGAAAGCTAAGAGATTCTCCAAATTTGGAGTGTCCACTAGTTGAGCTATATTACTTGCGGGCCCACCATTTTTACTTTTCTCTTTCATTCTTTTTTTGGAGTGTTGCCACTTGTCAATTATGAAAGAAAAATAAGGAGGAAAACAAATGGAGTATTGCCACTTGTCAATTTGGAGTGTTTATTTAGACTATACTATTGTGTACCAACATGAAGGAAATACTCCAAAATTAATTATTGGTGTATGGTTTGAAGTGATTTGGAATATGGTTTGGAGTGTTGTCAGTGTGGATGCTCTAAGGGCTCTTAGTTGAAAGTTCCTTTCCGATGATACTACGCCTAACATAATGGCAAGAACAAAACCCCAATGGGAGAAGGGAGGTAAAGCTCAAATATTTACGAAATTGCATAAAAAGCACTACAATTTGCTACAATTTCAAGTAGAGCATTAGGTTTTGTTAAATTGCATAAAAAGCACTGGACCGGACTTTTAAAGTCCGAACCTGTTAATTTTGTAATTAGGGGGAGCCGGACTTTAAAAGTCCGGATATTGACGTCACCTGAAATAGTGTAGACAATGTAGACAATATTTGTAGAAATTAATTTGTACAAATATTTTTGTAAAATAATGTAGAAATTATTTTAAGAAATAATCTACAAATTATGATATTTGAAATTATTTTATGTTAGAAATTTTTGTTAAATTAATTTTGGAAGTAGGCTGCTGTTGTTAAAGACTGCTAACAAATTTGGGGATGAAATTTGAGGGATGAAATTTGGAAGATGAGTGAAGTGTTGGATTTACACGTATACATATAGGTTTCAAAAAACTAGTCATTGCTATCCAACCGTTATAAAGTAATAGAACAGAGAAAGAGCCGTTGGAAAATTAAAAAATTAAATATAGGAACCGGACTTTTGAAGTCCGGCTGATGACATCAGCAACCGGATTTCAAAAGTCTGGATCCTTTAATTTTTTGATTATTTTTCTAATTGTGGAGCTCTAATCCTCTTTAATCCATATGACATCAGCAACCGGACTTTCAACTCCGATTGGGTGCTTCTTTTGAAATTTTGGAAAACCTAATGCTATTCTTGGAATGCCTTTAAACTATAATGCCTTTTCTGAAATTTTCTGTTTACGAAATTGCCAACAATAACAGAAAGGGTAAGTTTGTCCTGGATCTGAAAGTATTTGTTTTCCCCTGAAGTTTCATCATCCGAAACAAACACCGTCGAGAGAGCATTCGTAGTAGGAAACAGCAAACGTTCGGTATTATCTAGGGAACAATTAATGCGTCATTCTCATGAACGCTTAATATCATACTATACAAAATATTAGTGTCATTATTTTCTGCAATCCTATGTACAGTCACAACTACAAAAATTTTGACGTAGGACCTAGGACTGTCAAAATTTCTACAGTTATAAAAGACTGGCAAACTTTGACAGTTTTGAAAATGTACAAAACTTGTCAAAATTTTGACAATAAGACTGCATAAATAGCAACAACAACACTTTATGTAGTATTTTTAGATTATTTATAAGGACACATCAAAAGTTGATCAGGAATAGCCAGAATTGGGGTAGCCCAGGTTTGAGGAAAGATTACTCAGGACATCCCATTTTTTTACTTATGGGGCTGTCTCAACCCCACACACCCCCAAACCCAAATTTTGAGCTTCATTTCAAAATTTCACTCTCTCTTCTAAAATCCTAACTTTCTTCTTCTTCTCCACAATTTTCATTTTCACCATCTCCATCAAAACCTTATTTTTCTTATCTTCTTCTTCTTCTTCTTCTTCTCCACCATTTCCATCACCACCATCTCCATCAAAACCCTAATTTTCTTCTCATTCCCAATTTCGATGGCATCCAAAAGTTTCTCACAAACTTTGTATAAACCTTAATACTTCTCTCCTCACAAAGAATGCATGAAAATAAACTCAAAAAATATATATTTCACTCCATTATCAAGATGGAATTAAATCATAACATATGTTTTTCATTCGACAATTTCAACCCTAACATATGTTTTTCATTCGACAATTTCAACCCTAACATATGTTTTTCATTCGACAATTTCGACTTTATGACTGTCAGGAATTGTGACAGTTCCGAAATCCATTTGTTGTACAGGGACAGTCCTCAATACTTCTAGGACTGTTAACAATTGTGGCAGTCCTGTTGTTCAGTAAGTCTATTTCAGGACTGTCACAATTTCTGGCAATCCTCGATACTGCTGTCAAAAATTGTGGTAGTCTTATTGTACAGCAAGTCCAATTTCTGGCAGTCATCAATACTTCTATGACTGCCTCAATACTTATAGGACTGTCAGAAATTGTGGCAGTCCTATTGTACATCAAGTCCAATTTCTGGCAGTCATCAATACTTCTAGAACTGCCAAAAACTAGTATTTCATCCATAATTTTTTCTACAACTAGGATTTCATCTATAATTTTTTCTATTAATGAAAAAAAATTGGTTAATAAATTAATAGATTTGATAACCTAATTTCTTTTGCAACTAGAATTTCATCCATAACGACCAAATAAGAAGAAAGAAAAAAACTAGGATTTGGAGAAAGAAATCTGAGAAATTAGA
This sequence comes from Iris pallida, assembly GCA_029216955.1. Taxonomy (NCBI): domain Eukaryota; kingdom Viridiplantae; phylum Streptophyta; class Magnoliopsida; order Asparagales; family Iridaceae; genus Iris; species Iris pallida. The sequence goes on from JANAVB010031419.1 coordinate 11,871,781, forward strand.
AGAGAGACAAAAAATTAAGATTTGGAAAAAGAGATCTTGTTCTTGATCTTGTTCTTCTTCTTTTTCTTGTGAGAAACTCCATTTTCTTGTGAGGAAGAAGAAGAGAGCAAAAAAAAAAAAAATTAACTTATATACTTACATTTGGACTAACCCTGAATAATTTTTTCAATGACAAACTTGTAAACAAATCAAAGTTAGCTTTAGGCTAGCTCCGATCAACTTTTAATAATCTATTTTTAGTATTGACCATCCAGAAAAGACATGCGAGGAACCAGGATATTGTTGCTGCAGCCAACAGCTGACGCATCTCGCTTGAAAAAGAACAGCTACTATATGTTCAACTTTGAGATGACCGTACTAGTGCTAGAGACGGCGATTTGCGGACATTCACAAACAAAGACGCGTTACTAGGGGTGAGCAAATCTCGGTTTTGGACCCGAAACCGACCCGAACCGACCCGAATTAACAATTCGGGTCGGTTTTTAATATTGCGGGTCGGAGTTCGGTTTGGAAAAAAAAAATAACTGATTTTCGGTTCGGGTTGCGGGTTTGGAATTCGGTTCCCGACCCGAACCGAAAACCGAAATATGTATTTACTCTTTTAGCCTCTATGTATATATAACAAAAAAAAACCATAAAATCTAAACACTCACTCTCTCTCTCTCTCTCTCTTTCCCCTTTTTCTTTCTGCCGCCTTTGGTCTTTCCTCTCCAGAAGAATCCGGAAGAAGAGCTCCTTCAAGTTGAAGTCGAAGAACTCTTCCGAGGAGGCGCTGCAGCGATGAAGGAGCCTCTGCAGCGTCGTCAAGAACCCGACGCGGAGGTTCAACTTCGCAGCCAACCTCTCCAAGAGGTCCGAAGCCGAGGCCATGAATAGGAACAACCAGGTTCCTTTCCTTTCCTATTCTTTTCTTCCTTCTTTTGACTAGTTCCAATGGCGGAACTGCATGAAGGAGGCATCTTGTCTATTCTATGTGTTCAAGTTGGAAAGTTTGCATATATTGCTTCAATAGTCTATTCTCTGTGTTTCCAGAATATGTTTTATATATTTTTTTTCCATAGATTTCAAGTTGGAAAGCTTCAGCTATGTCTATACGCTAATGCCACTTCCTTATTTTTGTTCTATTTGTTCGTATGGCATAGATGTCTTCTGTAGAATACTTCCTCAATTTTTGGTAGAATTTTTTGGTAGAATTTTTGTTCTGCTGTTCACTGAATGAGGCATTGAAACCGAACCGACCGAAACCGATTTTTTTAAACTCGGTTCGGTTTTCTTCGGTTTTGCAAAAAACGGGTCGGTTTCGGTTTTGGAAAATAAGGTTTTCGGTTCTGTCAGTTCTGTAAAAAAAGGTTCGGTTCGAACCGAACCGAACCGTTGCTCGCCCCTACGCGTTACAGAAGATTGGACGGCATTTAGGGGATATTAACAACAAAATTCATACTAGAAGACGAGAATGAAACGATGATACTATGAAACTATTGTTGGATTTTGGCCTCTTTAGTTTAAAATTTTAGTCCCACATCGGCTAGGCCAAAACAAATGTATCTCTATATAATAGCTTTCCTATTTTAGAGATACACATGTGGTGTGGAGGTGCACATGGGTGTACCATGTGGGGTTATTTTTCTAATGGAAAAAAAGCTAAATCAACAATAAAAGCATTCATATTTTTTGCTCTTGGGAAATTCATTTCCATGGAAGCTACGCGACTCGGACTCATGGGCTCATGAGGCGTAATGTGGCATTTTGTTGGCGCACTTAGCACGTCAGCATCGAGTTTACGAGTATTTTTTAGCACAAGTAAATAGAGTATTCAGAAGTGTTCTTTAACACAGTTCTGATCTTCCAGTGCCGCACCAGCGTTGCTTTTGCACGGGAGTTCGTGTCCGTCCGAGGAGTCAGAAGAGCAGGAGTGTTCCAAGTTCTCCGACGAACTTGCTGGTTCCTGAAAGCTGCGAATAAAGCTTTGAGCAACGGTGATTATTCACCCCAGCAGGAGTTCTTCCATCTTTCGTCAGTCACCTTCTTCATTACTGCCAGTAATTCTGATTGTATATTTTTTTAGAAGTACTACGATCGATTGCTGTTGATTACGAAATCTTTTTATATTCTCGTAATTCAGAATCACTTTCCTTGAAGTATTGATTTGAAACATTGTTTTTACAATTGTTTCATTTTCTCAGTTTTCCATCGAAAAATTGTGCCCCGGCAATAACAATCTCAAAGCTTTATTGATACGATGGAAAACTTTAATGCTTCACTCCTCAATACTGACTTTTGTAAGTTAGAATAGCATTTGCAGGTTGCTTATCCTGAATGCTATGGAGGATTCCCTAGCAGAATCCTACAGTAAGAAACCAATTGCCAGAGACATATGGGAGTCTCTAGAAAAACTGTACGAAGAAGACAAGAACATGAGCAAGATATTTGTGGTTGAAAAATATCACAAATGACTCTTTGAGGACGAGAAGTTCATGCTGCCGCAGGTAAAAGAATTTCTGAAGCTGTGACAGAAGTTGGAAGATGAGACGATGCCCCTCCCTGACAAGTTTGTTGTTAGAGGGATTGTCTCAAAGCTCCCCGCTGGGTGGAGTAAGTTCTATGCAAACATGCATAGAAAGAAGCTAGAGATCAGCCTTGAAGCTCTTACAGGAAATCTATGTTGAGGACCAGATGCGGGCTCAACTGATGGTGGACGCACTGTCCAAGCAATTGGCTAACGCCAATCTGGTTCATACCAAGGAACCAAGGGGAAAGCAGGCGGCTTCCCACAGCAAGAAGAAGGACCCTGACAATCTAAAAGTCAATGGAACTTCTATCAAGAAAAAGAAGCCAAAGTCTCAAATGTCTTGCTTCAAGTGTGGCAAGAAGGGCCACTTTAAGAATGAGTGCAAAGCAAAGACCAAGCAATCAGAGCAAGGAGAGCCTAGTAAGGTATCTATGATCACTGACATTGTTGCTATGATTGCGCAGGTTGATGCGGTAAGGACTGACTCTGACTGGTGGGTAGACACTGGAGCCTCCTGCCATGTCTGCTCCAGTAAGAAGTGGTTCACCACCTATACACCTACTTCTGAAGTGGTTATAATGGCGAACCAGGCACAAGCTAAAGTGCTCGGGATCGGGACGGTGGTGTTGAAGCTGACTTCAGGGAAGTCTCTGACGCTTCAAGGCGTGAAGCACGTACCTGCTATCGTCAAGAACCTGATCTCAGGAGGCCTACTCTGCAAAGCAGGCCTCAGGATGGACATCAATGCTGGCCAGATGGTGATGTCTATCAAGGGAACATATTTCGGGAAAGCTTTTTATACCGAATGAATGTTCAAAATTCAGCTTATAAATCAGTCCAATGTAATTAATGTAATTAATGTTATCACTCCTTCTGCTTATACTCTTGAGTTGTGGCATAATAGGCTAGGACATGTTCATTGTAAACGAATAAACAGAATGTCTAGTCTAGGACTTATCTCCAAATGTGGGGGTAAGGTAGAGAAATGTGAAGTTTGTGCTCAAACAAAGATCACAAGGAAACCCTTTCCTCGGATTAATCGAAGTACAGATCTTCTGGAGTTGGTACACTCCGATATCTGTGACTTCAAATAGTTCTCTACAAAGGCCGGGATGAAGTATTTCATAACCTTCATCGATGACTTCTCAAAGTATGCGTTCGTCTACTTACTGAAGGCTAAAGACGAAGCATTCGAGAAGTTCAAGGAGTTCAGAGCCGAAGCTGAGCGGCAGACTGGACAACAACTCAAAAGGATAAGAAGTGATCGAGGTGGGGAGTACAGGTCTCATGAATTCGCATCATTCTGCAAAGAACATGAAATTGTCAATGAGACTACGGCTCCGTACTCTCCTCAATCAAACGGAGTAGCAGAGAGGAAGAACAGAACGTTAACAGAAATGATTAACTCAATGTTGTTGACTGCTGGTCTTCCTAAGTGCTACTGGGGAGAAGCTTTATTGACGGCCACTTTTATTCTAAATAGAGTGCCTCATGCAACTTCAGATGTTACTCCTCATGAACTCTGGTTCAAGGTCAGACCTAACTTGAATGTCATTCGAGTGTGGGGGTGTCTGGCATATGTCAAGCTTCCAGATCTGAAGATTCAGAAGCTTGGGACAAGGACTACTAAGACGATCTTCTTGGTGTATGCTGAGAAGAGTGATGCTCGGAGATTTCTTGATATTGAGTCAAATCATATCATTGAATCTCGCGACGCAGAATATTTTGAAGACAAATTTGCAAGGCACAAGAATATTGTTCTTACAGATGTACCGGAGAACAATGAGGGTACGCAGGAAACTGATGTCTTCAATGAAGATGTGGTCCAAGAAGATGTTGTTGTTGAAACAACGGTTGAACTAGATCTCGCTGAGCCGTCAACGAAGCGAGTGAGGAGGCCGAAGGACTTCGAAAGTAACTTTGTCACCTATCATGTGGAAGCAGACCCGCTTACCTATGATGAGGCGATGAAGACCAGAGATGCGGTTTTCTGGAAGGAGGCGATTGACAATGAGTTTGATTCTATCACCTCAAATAACACTTGGGTGTTGGTTGATCTTCCTGAAGGAGCGAAACCCATCGGATGCAAATGGATCTTCAAGAAGAAGATGAAAGCAGACGGAACTATTGACAAGTTCAAGGCTAGGTTGGTAGCCAAGGGGTTTTCTCAGAAGCAGGGAATTGACTATTTTGACACGTATGCTCCAGTAGCACGGATTACCACCATCAGAATGTTAATTGCTCTCGCAGCAATACATAAGATGGTGATATATCAGATGGATGTGAAAACGGCTTTCCTAAATGGTGAGCTGACCGAAGAGATTTACATGCAACAGCCAGAGGGATTTGTCATCAGGGGTCTTGAAGACAAAGTTTGCAAGTTGGTGAAATCTTTGTACGGTCTTAAACAGGCTCCCAAGATGTGGCATGAGAAATTTGACAAAGTTATAAGATCAAATGGCTACATGGTCAGCGATACGGACAAGTGTGTTTACACGAAGTTCGCTGATGAAAGAGGTGTGATCGTTTGTCTGTACGTGGACGACATGCTTATCCTAGGTACGGATATTAGCTGTGTCACGGAGACAAAGAAATTCATCTCAAGCAAGTTCAGTATGAAGGACTTGGGGGAAGCTGATGTGATCTTAGGGATCAAGATCATCCGGACAGACACTGGACTAGCGCTGTCACAGTCTCATTATATTGAGAAAATGATCACTCGTTATGGGTATCGGGATCTTCCAGGGATCGATACGTCGTACAGGTGTGATCTGAAGCTGAAGCCTAATTCAGGGGAAAGTGTCAGGCAGCTGGAGTATTCAAGCGTAATCGGAAGTTCGTTGTATGCTACTACTGCCACAAGGCCTGAAATAGCTTTCACCGTGGGAATGCTGAGTCGTTTTACGAGCAACCCAGGTGTTGAACACTGGAAAGCTGTGAAACGGGTTATGAGATATCTCAAGAAGACTCAGACATATGCACTATACTACAGCGGAGATCCGCCGGTAGTGGAAGGCTTCAGTGATGCCAGCTGGTGCTCAGAGGTGGAGAGCGAGAGGTCCACAGGTGGATTCATTTTCACAATGGATGGAGCTGCTATATCGTGGAAGTCGAAGAAGCAACTATGCTCTCGCGGTCATCCATGGAATCTGAGTTCTTTGCACTTGATACCGCAGCCGAGGAAGCAGAATGGCTTCGGGAGCTCATGTATGATCTTCCGGTGGTTGGGGCGCAAATACCGGCGATACCGATATACTGCGACAACCAGGGCGACTGCGGCGGTGGCATCAAATGACCTCTTCAACGGGAAGAAGAGGACTGTGCGGTTGAAGCACAGGGCAGTACACGATCTTATCAAGAGAGGTGTTATTGCAGTTGTCACGCCCCAGAACCAGAATACTGGAGAGCGGGGGACAGACACAGCCAGCTACGTACATTGAAGTAATTCTCACCTCGCAATACGGTCACGGCTGTCTAGATGCATGAGGGTTTATTACAAGCCATTAGTCTCTTAAGGTCAATAACAAGCCTAGTGTCTCAATCTTAAGCAAGCGAGTAGATATAACAAGATGGTAGATCATCAGACATACAAAGTAAGGCGTCCCATACATTACATATTCAGATGGTCATGAAGCTAGTCATACAAAATACGAAGACTAGCAAGAGTTTAAGTCATACATGATCAACCCTAGGATTTGTCAATCATGCTACAGCCCGTAGGCAGACAGTAAATAAAGTTGCAAACGAGCTAACACTTGCTCGGCGGCTAAACGCCTCAAAAGAATATTTTTACAAGGGAGTGGAAGAGCAAAATAAAACCCACTCGTTGCCGGGATTCCTTCTAGTGTTCACCATCTGGCAGGAAGGTTGGGAGATCCTCGGTAGCTGCTCCAAAATCTGGCCATACAAAACCAGCTGGGTCAGACCCCAGAAAGAGCAAGTGCCACAAAGGGGGCTTCACTTAAGAACTAAAACCAGCATGTCAGCACATAAATCATAGGTGAAATAACATAAGACATGAGTTAAAGAAAACAGGATGATAAACGATAAGATAACTAAAGGACTATTCCGGTAACCAAGTTACAACCCGTAAACCAAACAAGGACCGGGGTTGTAACCCTTCACCTGAACAGAACTTAGTCTCAAACCAATTATCGATAAAGTAAAGCATAAACAAGCATGTCCGGAGATATCCATGTACCGGATCTAGGCAAGACTAGACAAGATAGGACTCCATCCATCATTCACGGCCAAGCAAAGAGTACGGCTTGATACTTAACTAACTAGGGTTATCACAAGCTTAGTTACTAGCAAGATGCAATGAGGTACGCCTACGGCCACAAGTCCTGCAGACTATCCAGGTTATCCAGACGCAAGGTTCAAGCTTAGAGTTATCATGCCTTGTTAGGTGACTTGGATGCAACACATGACAGTATGCATAGTAATCGTTTAATGTAGTGCCCCACATAACAGTGAACTGGAAATGTGCCCTACTCGTCGGCAGGCTACAAGTCCATCAAGGAAGGCGCCCAGATAACGGGATTGCTTGTAGCCGGAATACCTCTCTATATGCTCTACTTGATCAATCTAGTCATTAACCTAGTCAGATTCGATATGAATCCCTGACCGTGGTAACCAGGGATACATGTCCTAGACATGATGCGAGACAAGACTGGTTGCTTATACAAGCATATTCAATACAATTACCCACGGTGTCAAGAATTCACTTAGCATGTCAGGTTAGCCGTCGCAACAGCGTATCAAGGTTATCATGTCGGGTTGCTTATCAAGATTACTTATCAAGGCAAGGGTGCGTCACAACGGACCACCATCAAGAATTATCATGTCAAATTACTTGTCAAGAGTGCACCACGGCGGGTCACTAATCATGCAATTCCATCACTAAGCCTTGTTCCGATTAACATTCATAAATAATGTCATGATCACATTGGGTTCATGTCGAGTTTACATCAAAAGGCGTAAGGATATAAAATGGGTGCAAAAAAAATCATAAAAAGGGGAATATGGGGCGCCCAAGGGGGGAGCAAGGGGTACTATGGCCAATAAATGGCATTAGCCAAGTTGCGCCAGGGTAACAGGTTGTGCCAAGGCAAGTAGGGTCAGGTCCAGTTGCGCCTAGACATCAGGTTGCGCCTGAGTCAGACTGCGCACGAGGTCAGACTGCGCTTGAGTCGAACTGCGCTCAAGTCAGACTGCGCTCGAGTCAGGCTGCGCTCAAGTCAGGCTGCGCTCAAGTCAGCGTATGCAAGACATACGTCTCCAAAAGGTAGCGTATGTACTCCATACGACTCCTCATCAAGGCAGCGTATGAGGTCCATACGACTCCTTGTCAAGGCAACGTATGCAAGACATACGTCTCCAAAAGACAGCGTATGTACTCCATACGACTCCTCTTCAAGGCAGCGTATGAGGTCCATACGACTCCTTGTCAAGGCAGCGTGTGCAAGACATACGTCTCCAAAAGGCAGCGTATGTACTTCATACGACTCCTCTTCAAGGCAGCGTATGAGTCAGACTGCGCTGCGCTAAAGAGCGCGCACAACTCAGTGGTGCAAGCTAAAAAGCTCGCGCACACTGCTCACTGTCTTCTCCAAATCAGCAAGAACTCCATGGTTTGAACCCAAAGCTTCAAAAGTCCATAACTTGGTCAAAATAAGTCCAAATCCAACTTTTCAAAGGTCAAAATTAGGTAGAATAAAATTCTCTACAACATGGAACCATCAAAACTTGAAAACAAAGAAGTTTGATAGATCAAAACCACCAAAATCCGAAAATAACTAATTTCTAGATCTACAAAAATTAAAGTCTCAAAATAAAAAATGACAAGTTCTAATGTGTCTTAGAAACATGAGGAGAAGCTAATGGAACAATAAAAATGGTCTCTCTTGTGGAAGCAAGTTGCACTTGCCTAAGGGGTGTTCTTGGTTGGTGGTGGGTTTAATGGAGAAGGAAGAAGAGTTAATGAGAAAGTGGAGGAGAGAGAAAAGTTAGGTGGGTTATAAAGGGGGATGGTGGTGGGTTTAATATGATGAACCAAAGAATAAACTAAGCCAACCCAAAATAAACCAAGTTAAACCATTACATGCCATGATGAACTTAATCAAGATTAAACTGAAATTAGCTAGCCAGGCAGAAAAATAAAATACATGTCAGGATCCCGTATACGTATACTGGAAATACGTAGAACGAAAAACGGGGGTGACAGCAGTGATTGATGTTCGAAGTCAGGAGAACCTGGCGGATCCGTTCACCAAGGGCCTCAAGCGCCAGCTGGTCGATGACACAGCTTGTAAAATGGGCTTGAAGGCATTCTGATATTGTATTATTGTATTCATACCATAAAGTTTTATGCTAATAGTTCAAAGATTTATCTACTAGGCATCTAGCTTTTGGTTTAAGGGAGGACCACTAATCGGAAGAATATCAGGAACGGTGGGTACATGTTCTATTGGGCATGGAGAGGTTATGGACCTATAACCACTGTTGTCTACTGTTGTTTTCTGCGGAAAACGGTTTCTGTGGGAAGGTTGGCTTAATTGCCTTAATGAGTTCTCAGGCAGAGTGAATGCCTGGTGTGCTTTATAGGAAGCACGGTAGAGCAGCACTACAAGGAGTGAAACTCCATGCTACAGTGGGGTGACTCCACAATGAGGTTCCTATATGTGGGGTGCTGCCCAGGAATAGGATAAAGCCACGGCTTTGCAGGCCAAGTCACAGCGGCGTAGCACCGCAAATAGGCAGTTAGCCTAATGCTGTATGTTAAATATAAAGAGGGGTGTAGTCAGCACTACAAAGAGGAGGAGTTCCTCATGTTACAGTGGGACGACACCACGATGAGGTACCCGGTTAGGGATAAAGTCTCGGCCTTGCAAGCCATGTCGTTGCGGCGTAACACCGCAAGGGAGCCTAAGGCTTCATGCTGGGTAGTTTGGCACTACAAAGAGGCGGTTGCCTCATGCTACAGTAGTATGACACTACGATGAGGTTCCTGTTACGGGGTAATGCCTCGGCTTTAAGCCATGTCATGGCGGCGTAGCACCGCAAGGGAAGCGCAAAGCGCTTCATGCCATGTCTCTTTATAATGAACTCACCTATAGTGTATGGACAAAGAGATATCAGGCCGTCTCTTGAGAGTAAACTTGTAGACGCCCAAAATTATACACTGAAACCAGGCTGGCACAGGACCTTTAATGTGTAGCCAGAAGCACATGTAACTACATTATGTGAGTGGAAAGAATTTCAGCTATGATGCAGAATTCAAGGCTTAGTCCATTCTTGTATTATAGTCTGATTTTTGATCCATGCGGGAAGATTCAAGTCGTCTGCGACATCTCTTCTAATGCATGATGGACAGTTACTGTGGGGAACACTTATACCTATATATATAGAGATATGTGGGGGATTGTTGGGTTTTGGCCTATTTAGTTTAGAACTTTAGTCCCACATCGGCTAGGCCAAAACAAATGTATCTCTATATAATAGCTTTCCTATTTTAGAGATGCACATGTGGTGTGGAGGTGCACATGGGTGTGCCATGTGGGGTTATTTTTCTAATGGGAAAAAAGCTAAATCAACAATAAAAGCATTCATGCTTTTTGCTCTTGGGAAATTCATTTCCATGGGAGCTAAGCCCCGTAGGGCTTAGCGACTCGGACTCGGACTCGGACTTGGACTCGGGCTCATGAGGCGTAATGTGACGTTTTGTTGGCGCACTTTGCACTTAGCACGTCAGCATCGTCGCTAGGCGCATAGTGCGCTTTAGTTGCGCTCGTTGCGCGAGCCACTTACGCAAGCCCAGTTGCGCTGCTCAGTTGCGCTTCCCAGGTGCGCGCCCAGGTTGCGCCCAAGTTGCGCTTGGTTGCGCTGGGTTGCGCGGGTTGCTCGGGTTGCGTTGGGTTGTGCTGGGTTGCTCGGGTTGCGCTGGGTTGCGCTGATTGTGCTGTGTGCGCAATGCGTGCAGTGCGCGCAGTGTGCGCAGCTCAGTGCGCGGAGTGCAAGGAGCGCAAGGTGCACGCAGTTGGCAGCAGAACGTGCGTTTGCATGTTCGGGACGGTTGCTACATGTTCGAAGTATTTTTTACCACGTCCCTAACTTTGTAGCAACCGAACAGTTGCTGCAGGGCCTATATAAGGCATCCTCTCTCTCAAGACTGAAGACAGAATAGAAAGAGAAGCCACCACATAAAGTTTACGAGTGTTTTTTAGCACAAGTAAACAGAGTATTCATAAGTGTTCTTTAACATAGTTCTGATCTTCCAGTAGTCTTCGAGAGAGAGAGAGGAAAGACATCGCACCAGCATTACTTTTGCACGGGAGTTCGTGTCCGTCCGAGGAGTCAGAAGAGCAGGAGTGTTCCAAGTTCTCCGACGAACTTGCTGGTTCCTGGAAGCTGTTCGTGTAGGACGAATAAAGCTTTGAGCAACGGTGATTATTCACCCCAGCAGGAGTTCTTCCATCTTTCGCCAGTCGCCTTCTTCGTTGCTGCCAGTAATTCTGATTGTATCTTCTTTTTCGAAGTACTACGATCGATTGCTGTTGATTACGAAATCTTTTTAGATTCTCGTAATTCAGAATCACCTTCCTTGAAGTGTTGATTTGAAACATTGTTTTTACAATTGTTTCATTTTCTCAGTTTTCCATCGAAAAATTGTGCCCCGACAATAACAACTATACTAATCGAGTTATTTTCAAACTACCTGAGTCCTTTTTTTTTGACACAATACATGATTTTGATTGACCAAAGGAGAGTACAAGTACACAGATCCATCACTTGTCGTTGCTTAACTTACAGTTACCGTACAGACCATTTATGGAGAAGAAGAACGCAGGTCGATAATCTCAAACCTCAAGTTGGGGTTTACGTACACATTGGAGCAGCTCTCGTATATAGGCCGCCCATCTGGTGATGTTTCCGGGTGAGGATGGAACCCGCCGCTCTCCGGACACTCTTTCAAGACTGTGAGGCCTCCTGGATCTGTTAGACGAAAGATCCCATAGTTCCTGCAATTGCCATAAGATTGTGATCATAAAGGATTTGATTTTGGTCCGTTAGACAAATTAGTACATACTATTTTTATGATTCCTTCTAGCCATGGAGGCTAATTGACCGAGTCGCAGAAAACGACATAAAACAAAACAAAAAAAAACGGAGGTGAGGTTGCATATATCTTTATCCTCCTGTAACCAAAAACAAAAAAACGGAGGTAAGGTTGCATATATCTTTATCCTCCTGTAACCACTGGTAGGCAGCACAAGACACCCTTTATTTGTTTAACATTGATTATAATGACATCTCAGCTCAGTTCAAAGCCTCCCGACTCTAGTGGCCAGCATGTGAAGACATAACGTTCCTGGTAGGTGGTTCGGGGTTCGAATACACGAAAAAAGTGGATTATCCCTGCCATTAATAAATGGTGGGAGATAAATTAAAAAAAAAAAAAATCTCAGCTCAGGTCATCAGATGAACTCTATATGCTTTTAGACAAGCCTTCAAGTAACGCTAGTTAATAGAGCAACCAGGATTATGTATATGTAGTTATGTTATCTTTTTTTTCCAAAGGATCTTCTCATATCCCCAGCAGGTAAAATACCCATCACCTACCCGTGTGAATGACAGGTGGCGGGTATCTCCATAGCATGAATGGGAAATATTACTAATTCTTTTTTCTTTTTCTTTTGCTTCAATTTCACATGCAAGTGTTCCAGAAAATTTTGTTGGGATTTAGAGAAGCATGCATCAGATACAAGAAACGTGGACCACCAAAATCCCACAAAAAACATAACAGCCCACAACCCATTGCACAAAGTCGAGCACATATCATACTCACAATATGTCCGTTGTGCAAAATCAAGCACATCGATCATACTCACAATGTGGTCGCTTCGACCACTAGGACAAATTCCAAAGTCTTTATATATGAAGGAATTGAATACAAGTATGTCATCGAGTCATTGCCTCAAGATTTGACCCCTTACAATATTTCAAGAAGGAGAAAGTAATTACAATAAGATCACAAAAACTACAACTATAACTAGAACTTCCTACTAGGGGTGAGCATCAAGGTTGTCAAACTCGAGATACTATCAAGGATCGTTCGAAGGATGAACGATCGTAACTCGTGAGATCGTAACACGGATTGTAAGATCCCACCAGAAAGGCAAAATTATATTTAATATATATTATATATTATTTATATAACATAAATAAGAAAAAGTAACCTTATAAATCAAAATAACCTTAATATAAAAATGTCATACATGAATCATAAGTCACAAACTCGTGGGATCGTAACACGGATCGTAAGATCACACGCGTTTCCTCGCCGCGCCGGCCGATGACCGCGCAAGCCACCAATCTGCCTCGAAGCTCCGTATAAAACGCGTAGGATCGTACGATCCCACGATCTATCGCACGAGTTTAACAACATTGATGAGCATTATTCGGTTTTAGACCGAAAACCGAACCGAACCGAATAAGAGATTCGGTTCGGTTTTTAAAAAATTCGATCCGGTTTCGGTTTGGAAAATATTAAAAAAAAAATTTAGGTTTCGGTTTCCGTTTCGGGTTTCCGTTTCGGTCCAAAACCGAAAACCGAATAAGAAAAAAAAAAAAAAAATATATATAATATATATATATATATATATATATATATATATATATATAGCTGATTTTTTGAGTGATGTCTCCTGCTCCTTCATTCCCCCCGAGATGTCCCCCCCTCCCATCTTTGGCGAGCCGTCGGCAGTAGGCGGCGCAACCCCCTCCACCCCCACCCCCGTCCCCATCTTCCCTTCCGCCGATGCCCCCTCCGCCTCAACACAGCGCTCCGCCGCGGGTTGCACCGTGGCCCCCCGACCTCCTCGCATTTGTTGGCCTCCTGTCGGATCCCCTTCTGGCAGTCTCCTCCCCTCCTCCCCCCGCCGCTTCCGTGGTGTCCGGCCCGTCTCCGATGTCCTCTTCGTTCTCCCCACCCCCGTCCTCTCTAGATCCCTTCCCCTCCCCCGTCGTAGGCTCGACGGAAGCTAGCGGCCTTGCCGGCTTCTCAGACTCAGACTCCTTGGTCGTCGGCTGCCTAGGGGTGCGAGCGGGAGTCCCGAGCTCCCCTCGGGCTCCGCGCTTCCTGCCACCTCGGTCTCGGTGCTCCTCCATGAGCAGATTCAAATTTCGAACTTTCTCTCGTTTCCGGAGCGCGCCTTCGGCAATTGCTGCTGGTGCCTTTCCACTTGTAGTAGGGCCCAGCAGCAATGGCGCCCTCCTTCGGCAGTATGTGCCCAGCTTTGCTGGCGCCATGAGCCCAGTGCTGTCGCCGCCTTCAGGCGCCCTTGTGCGGCCACATCCTGGCGCCCAGGTGTAGTCGCCTTCTCTGGTGGGCCCCGGTGCTGTTGGCACCCCAAACTTTCTTCATTCTGGCGCCTACCCGGTAGATGGCGCCTCTAGGCCTCTTGTTGCTAGGTTTTACCATTCGGCTGCGGGGCCCGACGGACTTGGCGCTCACACTCAGTCTGGCGTCTATTCTCAGGGGCCCGCCGTTGTAGACGCCCTGGGGCCTTTTGGCACCTTCCTCCCCTCACCCTTTGCGTCCGCGCCTTGCGCTGCACCGGTTCCTGCTCCTGCACTCTCTGCCCACGTGGCGGCCGTGCCCCCTGTTGGCGCTTCTCCTCTTGTGGGCTTTGTGGACACACACACGGCGCCTCCAGCCATCACAGCGGATCTGTTGGCTCTGTTCCCATCGGCTCACCCTTCTCCAACCTCAACCCCCTTTGCGCCTCCTCTTGCCTGGGCGCCCCCCCTCCCTCTTCCCCATCTCCTAACGCGGTTGTGATCCCCCTCCCCCCACCGCGCCACTCTTGCCATCCTCATCCTCTCCTCCCCCTGCTACCACGGCCCTCTCGCCGCACGCCATCGGCGTGCCTTCCGCCGCATCCGCGGCCCTCTCGACTCCCCTGTCGTACGTAGGTAAGCTCAGGCCAGATCGCGCGACGACTCTTTCCCATCCCGCCAAGGTGATAGTTCTTCCGGAGATCGAATTTACTTGCCCGATAGACGGTCAGGCGATCCGTGTCCCCTTCTCCACTGCCGAAGTCTCATCCTTATCGGTCACCTTCTCACAGACCTGCGTCCTCAAATTCCCCAACGGATGTCCGAATCTCTCCAGAGTGCAGGAAGCGATCGTCGGGTGGGGCCTCACTTCCGCATACAAGGTCGCTCCTTTACACATGTTTCTCCAATTATCCTCCGACGTAGACCACAATAAAGTTGTTTCGAGAGGAACCGGCAAGATCGACACCCAGAGCATGATCATAATCAAATGGACTCCCGAGTTCAGCACTAAAGTAGACTCGGCGATAGTCTCGGCCTGGGTTACCCTACCCAACACCCCCCTAATCTGCTTCGCTCTTGCGGCGTTGAAAAGAATCACCAGCTCTTTCGGGACTTTCGTGGCCATGGCCGAAGAGACCCGAAACCTTTCTAGAGGCAACTATGCCAAGATCTGCATGGAGCTCGATTTGTCCAAGGAACTACCAAAATAAATTCAGATTGAGCTCAGGGCAAGACGCACACTCAGACCATTGTTTACGACAACAATGTCATCTTCTGCAAGCACTGCCATATGAGAGGTCAATCAACGGAACACTGTTTTAGAGCGCACCCGGAGTTGAAGAAGACATCAAACCGAAAGAGAAACAACACCAAGCCGACTCCCCAAAATCTTCAACCCCCGATTCTTCCTCTCCCAAACTCTCACGTCCGATTCGATGACATCGTCAGAGCTCCCAGCCCACAACCCTACAACCCCTCAGCCATTACCCTCACCAATAAATTCGACATCCTTACGTCTACTCCGGCAGACACCATCGCAGAGATCTCCAACACCGACGAGTCATCAGAGGCCACCCTCGCGGTCAATGAGGACAACCCGGACAGCGACAGGGAGGAGATTCCGTCAATGGAGAACCCTCCAGCCCTCAAAAATACGGAAGCCCACGAACCAGACACGGAAGCCCACGAACCAGACAACTCCCCATCATCCCACCTCACAGAGGACTTTTGCGCGGTCGCCTTGGCTAACATTGGCCTAGCCCCAGTGGCCAGGCTTCAACAAACTGCGGAAGCAGGACTCCTCAGCCCGAACTGCTACTTCGGAGCCCTAGCAGAAATTGGAGAGGCCTATATGCACCCCTCGGAGGACCCATCGGAGGAAGCAGTAGCCCCCACCAAACACTTCCGCATCGAAGGACAGTCCAGTGGCCAAAGCCTCCGCGCAACACAAAGCTAACAGGAGGAAGAAGAAAACTAACAAAGAGCTCACGACAATGACCACTAGGTCTGCCGCAAAACTCACAAACCCCCCCCCCCCTTCCACAAGACCTCTAATGTTGAACATCCTTTTTTGGAATGTTAGGGGCCTAGCAAACAAACCAACACTTAGAAGACTCATCAGTCTCAAGAAATCCTACAGGATTGATATTTTAGTGGTCATCGAACCCAAAATCCCACACAAAAAACTCAAATCCATCCAGCTCCAGCTCGGTTTCCCTTCCGCCATAGCCAGCTGTAACGATATTCGAGACAGGCGCTCTCGTGCTGGGTGGAACACCCCACGCTCCGGTCCAGGTCACTTTTGTCAGCTGTCAACGGCATCTGCGACATCCCAGAACGCAAACTGCTTTGGGATTCCCTGAGGGACACTCACCTTAATTTCCTCAACCTCCTGTGGCTTTGTATGGGAGACTTCAATGCAAATACTTGTAGAGAAGAGAAGTCGGGGGGTCGACCGCCCCCTCAGACGACCATCAACGACTTCAACAGTTTCATTTTCAACAACCACCGGTCTCCCCTCCAGTTCTCCAGCAACGCCTTCACCTGGTGCAACATGCAAGAAGATTCCTGGAGGCAATACTCCCGTCTGGATCGCGCCCTGGTCAACACCATGTGGTCGGATATGGGCCTTACTTCCAACCTCTCCCACCTCAATTCTACGAAATCAGACCATTCCCCCCTCCTCATAGAGATCAGCAACAACACCAACCAGATCAAAAAAGCCTTTCGTTTCCTCGACTTTTAGAGCCATCACCCCCAATTTAGGAACACAGTGGCAGCAACCTGGAACACCCCTGACGACCCCGGCCCCCTATTCCGGGTAGCGGCTAGACTTAAAGCTACGAGGAAAGCACTCACGGCCTGGAGTAAGAATGCTTTTGGCGATATTTTCCAAGCAGTGCGAACGGCGGAGGATGACGTCACTCGTGTGGAGATTCTTTACGAGTTTGACAGATCTCCGGCGGCTCGTTGCTCCCTCAACTTCACCAGAGCGCTACTTAAATTCCAATTCCGGCTGAAAGTGAAAACGGAATTCTGGAAACAGAAAGTCAGGCTCACTTGGGACACAGAAGGGGACAGAAACTCTACCTACTTCCACTCCTGTGTCAAGGGATGCAGACAACTCAACCTTCACCAAATCACCGACGAGAGCGGGCTCCTTCTCAAAGACCAACGGAGTATCCAAGCCGCCGCCGCCAATTACTATTCTCAATTATTCTCCAAAGAAGCCATTGTCAAGGACGAAGACTTCCTTGCGAAGGTCCCTGCCTGATTGACGAATCCGACAACACCCAGCTGCTCCAACCCCCCACAGTTGAGGAAGTCAAATCCGCATTTTGGCTCTGAACGAGCACAGTGCTCCCGGTCCGGACGGATTCTCCGGAGTCTTCTTCAGATCTTGCTGGGACATTATCGAACCAGACTTTCTTGAGGCGGCCACCGCTTTCTTTCAAGGAGCAAGATATCCCAGATCGATCTCTTGCGCCAACCTCATCCCCAAGAAAGAGAACCCGGAGACGTTCAAAGACTTCCGCCCTAGTAGCATATGTACCTTCACTAACAAAATCATATCGAAGATCATCGCCAACCGCTTGTCCGGACTTCTTTCCAAGATCATATCCGAGGAGCAAAGTGACGGCCGGAACATATCAGACAACATCCTGCTGGCTCAGGAGATGATCACGTGCATAAAGTTCCCGACTAGGGGCGGAAACATTGCCATCAAGCTAGACATGGAGAAAACATATGACCGATTGGACTGGCAGTTCATGATTTGGGTATTCAGGGCTTTCGGATTTTCGAAAAACTGGAAAGACATCGTGTTCAGATCCATCAACAACTCTTGGTTCTCCACGATCATCAACGGCCAAGCAGAGGACTTCTTCAAATCGAGCAGAGGAGCCAGGCGAGGTGACCCTCTATCGTCCACATCTTCATCATTGCCGCAGAAGCTCTGAGCAGAAATCTCAATAGGATGGTGGACACTCCCCACTTCCAACACTACCACACCACCACTGGATATCCGATCATCACCCACCTGGCCTACGCAGATGACATCCTCATTTCCTCCTCCGACGACGTGGGGTCCATGGAGGTGGTTCACAACACCTGGAGAGATATACCAGATGCTCGGGACAACGCGTCAACGCTAGCAAGAGCGTCACATACACCCACCATAAAGCCAACAAGGACCACTCCGCTCTACTCTCCAATATCACTTCCTTCTCTGTAGCGTATCCCCGTTCTCCTACCTTGGATGCCCGCTGGCGTACGGCAGATCCAATACGAGTATCTTCGAAGGTATAGTGAGCAGAATTAGAAATAAAAATCGAAGGATAGCACAATGCTATTCTTTCGCCGGGTAGGAAGATGATCCTCATCCAACATGTCCTCTCTTCCATCCCCATCTTCCCTGGCCGCATGCTCTCCCCCTAAGAAGGTGCACACCTCCATCGAAACCCTCTTCTCAACCTTTTTCTGGGGCCACAGCAACGGCAAAGACGAGCACCACTGGGCCAGTTGGGACACCATGGCTAGCCCGACAGAGGAGGGAGGATCGGGATTCAGTAGATTGTCGCAAATCGTTGACGCTTTTTCCATGAAGTTGTGGTGGAAGTTTCGCACGACCAACTCTATCTGGGCCCGGTTCGTAAAAGCAAAGATATTTCCGGCACTCACATCCTTCAGCCGTAGACTCCAACAACAAATCTTCTGCGTCCTGGCGTCGCATCCTCCGCGGACGACTCCTCGCCGAGCCTCTCATCCGCCTTCATCTAGGCTCCGGCGGATCGTCCCGCTTCCACGAGCATTGGCTCGGGGATGCCCCCTTACCGCAGACCATGCATGCCCCCACCAATATCGCTATCCGAGACCTGTGGATCAGCGAGAACGGCTGGCAATGGGACAGGTTCAGGGAGTGGTTAGGTGAGGAGGCGGTCTCGGGCCTTGCCGCTTCCGGTCTAAAGGTCACGAGCGCCCCCGACGCCTTGAAATGGACCCCCACATCCGGCGGAGCCTTCACGCTTGCTTCAGCGAGGAGAGCGGCTCGCGGCAACGGAGTGCCACCCGCCATCACCGCCCCTTTTTGGCAAGTCCTGCATCCCCCAAAAATGGTCGTTTCTAATTTGGAGAGCGTTTCGCAGGAAGCTCCCCACGGACGAGTGCTCATCACCATCGACTTCAGCTTGTGTCACTGCTGCTCAGAGCACCAATCGGAGACCGCCGAACACGTTCTGTATTAGAGGACCTAGCCGGTCAGGTGTGGACCTTCTCGCACAGGTGCAGACATGACCAGGTGGAAGGGGGCTTCAACGATCTTCTAGACAGATGGAAAAAAGAATCGCACGGCCACCAGATCGTCGCAGGCGCCTGCATTTGGGTCCTGTGGAAGAATTACAACAAATTCAGATACGAAGGACGCTAATATAACACTAACGAACTGATCAGAGAGGTCCTCAGACAAATCCGAAAAATCAGCAGATTCTGCAAACACGCCAGGGAGGGATTCTAGTTTTGGGGAAGCGAGCCGTTCTTTGCTCCCTCCTGCTTTTCTTTGCCATTTTCTTTGCCATTCGGCAGTTTTGCGTTTATTGTAATGGCTTCGGCATTTTGCGCCTATACGAATAAATTCGGGGTTCTGGTATATATATATATATATATACGAATAAATAAATAAATAAATATATATATATATATATATATATATATATATATATATATATAGGTGTATACTAAATATATATAGGTATATACTATAGGTATATACTAAATATATCTAGGTATATTTAGTTACTATATATATTAACAAAAAAGGTGCAAATAAACCGAAAAATTAAATAAACCAAATAAACCGAAAACCGAACCGATTTAATTCGGTTATGGACAAATTCGGTTTGGTTTTGGTTTTGGTTTTGGTTTTGCTTATTCAGTTTTCGGTCGAATTCGATTTTCGGTTATTCGGTTCGGTTGTGACCAAATTAACCGAATGCTCACCCCTACTTCTTACCCATCCGAACTTCCTTATCTCTTGAAGAGTAAGAACTACGAACACAGATCGTAGAAGTGAAGGTGGAATCTCCCCGACAGCACACCCAAAGAAGAGTCCCCTTAGCCTCCATAAATAAGGCAAAGAAATCCTATCTTAGCCCCTAAGCTAGTACCAACAAATTTCGAATATAATTCCAATCAAATACAGTCCTCTAATTTGTCTGAACCGCCAGTGCCGTTATTGTCGGTATGCGAAGTTAGCACCAATTTATGCAAAAAATACTGAAAAATTCTGGCATATCCAGTATACCGTCGTTATACGGGTGCGATTATTTTGGCTCCAGTCTAAGTCCCGGATTCGCCGCAATCGATCTGTTGTCTTTGCGACGACCCCCGTCATTGTTTCACGACATTCCAGTCTTCACCAACCTCCTCAAATTAGACTGGATTTCTAAACTCTCCTACCAATTTAATGAGAGGGTATTGGCTCCATGGCTCTTTAATCGGACTCCATGCATGTCATCCCGAAACAATGTTCATGTCCCTGTCCTATCGACCTCAAAACTTTCGGGCTGCTCCACATCTCTTGTTGTCTCCAACTGCTCAACCACATATCGACTCTAACTGTCATGTGTAACACCTCCAGTACTAATACGATCTCCTCGAGACTAATAACCGACCAAGATCGAAGTCTCGAACGACCAACCTCAATATGAGTCTCGACTATATACTTCCGACATATCTTTCATCAGAACGTGCTCTTGTTCCATTAAGCTTTCCCTACCTTAGATGCGTCCATCGAGCCAACGATGTGGTTCCTATGAGATTCAAGCTCCCGAACCAGCCCACCATCATGTTGAATATGAAAGCACCCTCGTACATCCGTATTCTCGAGCATAGTGAGTCAATGCGCAATACACGTCGCCCAAAGTCCACAATTCCTCCTGAACTATGCAAAACACACACACACACCTATCGTATCTTGAGTTGGTTGCATGTTTGATCTCTTAGCCGGCTTTCAACAACTGAAATCGATATCATTCCAAGAAACTTCGACAACCCTCCCGACACCAAACCCGGATCCGTGAAACAACCCTTTCCTAGAGACCAGTTTCCTGTCATGGGATTAAAAATCTGACCAGCAATATATAATACATACCCATTCGTCGCTTTTCCCCCGATAAACAGAATCCTCTCTACTCTCCAAATCTTCTTGAAGACCTTTCAGGCAAACCCCCGTCGACCAACAACCCCATGTCTAACACCTCTAGAGTCATCATCCTATGCATGTAACCTACTTGTACACCTCAGTGGCTTGAGCCTATATATGTTGCAGTATATAACCCCTTGAGCTAGTAGTTAGGGAACTCTTAGTAAGCATCGAGTCATTGTCCCCTAACATACTGCGACAGACGTCATTCACCAGCTTTCCGACCGGCACCAGATTGAATCGGAGACCGCCGAACACGTTCTGTATTAGGGGACCTAGCCGGTCAGGTGTGGACCTTCTCGCACAGGTGCAGACAGGACCAGGTGGAAGGGGGCTTCAACGATCTTCTAGCCAGATGGGAAAAAGAATCGCACGGCCACCAGATCGTCGCAGACGCCTGCATTTGGGTCCTGTGGAAGAATTACAACAAATTCAGATACGAAGGACGCTAATATAACACTAACGAACTGATCAGAGAGGTCCTCAGACAAATTCGAAAAATCAGCAGATTCTGCAAATACGCCAGGGAGGGATTCTAGTTTTGGGGAAGCGAGCCGTTCTTTGCTCCCTCCTGCTTTTCTTTGCCATTTTCTTTGCCATTCGGCAGTTTTGCGTTTATTGTAATGGCTTCGGCATTTTGCGCCTATATACGAATAAATTCGGGGTTCAGGTATATATATATATATATATATATATATATATATATATATATATTTGGTATATATATATAGGTGTATACTAAATATATATAGGTATATACTATAGGTATATACTAAATATATCTAGGTATATTTAGTTACTATATATATTAACAAAAAAAGGTGCAAATAAACCGAAAAATTAAATAAACCAAATAAACCGAAAACCGAACCGATTTAATTCGGTTATGGACAAATTCGGTTTGGTTTTGGTTTTGGTTTTGCTTATTCAGTTTTCGGTCGAATTCGGTTTTCGGTTATTCGGTTCGGTTGTGACCAAATTAACCGAATGCTCACCCCTACTTCTTACCCAACAATGGTTGTCCACCGAATCGACTTTGGTGATTATCTTCCTGTCGGAGTCGAGGGGACTTCAATCCGAACTTCCTTATCTCTTGAAGAGTAAGAACTACGAACACGGATCGTAGAAGTGAAGGTGGAATCTCCCCGACAGCACACCCAAAGAAGAGTCCCCTTAGCCTCCATAAATAAGGCAAAGAAATCCTATCTTAGCCCCTAAGCTAGTACCAACAAATTTCGAATATAATTCCAATCAAATACAGTCCTCTAATTTGTCTGAACCGCCAGTGCCGTTATTGTCGGTATGCGAAGTTAGCACCAATTTATGCAAAAAATACTGAAAAATTCTGGCAAATCCAGTATACCGCCGTTATACGGGTGCGATTATTTTGGCTCCAGTCTAAGTCCCGGATTCGTCGCAATCGATCTGTTGTCTTTGCGACGACCCCCGTCATTATTTCACGACATTCCAGTCTTCACCAACCTCCTCAAATTAGACTGGATTTCTAAACTCTCCCACCAATTTAATGAGAGGGTATTGGCTCCATGGCTCTTTAATCGGACTCCATGCATGTCATCCCGAAACAATGTTCATGTCCCTGTCCTATCGACCTCAAAACTTTCGGGCTGCTCCACATCTCTTGTTGTCTCCAACTGCTCAACCACATATCGACTCTAACTGTCATGTGTAACACCTCCAGTACTAATACGATCTCCTCGAGATTAATAACCGACCAAGATCGAAGTCTCGAACGACCAACCTCAATATGAGTCTCGACTATATACTTCCGACATATCTTTCATCAGAACGTGCTCTTGTTCCATTAAGCTTTCCCTACCTTAGATGCGTCCATCGAGCCAACGATGTGGTTCCTATGAGATTCAAGCTCCCGAACCAGCCCACCATCATGTTGAATATGAAAGCACCCTCGTACATCCGTATTCTCGAGCATAGTGAGTCAATGCGCAATACACGTCGCCCAAAGTCCACAATTCCTCTCGAACTATGCAAAAAACACACACATATCGTATCTTGAGTTGGTTGCATGTTTGATCTCTTAGCCGGCTTTCAACAACTGAAATCGATATCATTCCAAGAAACTTCGACAACCCTCCCGACACCAAACCCGGATCCGTGAAACAACCCTTTCCTAGAGACCAGTTTCCTGTCATGGGATTAAAAATCTGACCATCAATATATAATACATACCCATTCGTCGCTTTTCTCCCGATAAACAGAATCCTCTCTACTCTCCAAATCTTCTTGAAGACCTTTCAGGCAAACCCCCGTCGACCAACAACCCCATGTCTAACACCTCTAGAGTCATCATCCTATGCATGTAACCTACTTGTACACCTCAGTGGCTTGAGCCTATATATGTTGCAGTATATAACCCCTTGAGCTAGTAGTCAGGGAACTCTTAGTAAGCATCGAGTCATTGTCCCCTAACATACTGCGACAGACGTCATTCACCAGCTTTCCGACCGGCACCAGATTGAGACACAAACCCGGCACTTGCCTCACCTCCTTAGGACAAGCTTTTTCTCAAGCTCCGTCTCCAAGTGCACATCCCCGATACCCACAGCCGCCATTATCCCCTTATCATCCATCTCCACACGTTCGAATCTTTTGCTCTACTATATTGTATAGATCTCCCTCCTGAAGTGGCGTGGTAAGATGTTCCCATGTCCAAAACTCAAATATAGTTTTAACATGTGCTATAAGGTTCCACCGGCTTGGTAGTCGCGATGATGAGATTTCCTACAGCATCTCTTCGTGATTATCCATCTTTCCTTTGGCCTTCTCATCTCTGAGCTTCTTGCAGTCATGTTTGTAATGATCACTTTCATCACAGTAAAGGTAGTCATCCTTGCAATCCACCCTCGCAAGATCCCAAGAACTCCATTTATGTTCTCAATTGTGACTTGAGCTCTCCTTCCTTTTGGAAGCAACCAGGGCAAACTCCTGCGATGGTTCTTGTTGTTTACGTCGAATATCCTCACTCAATAAGTTGTTTCTGACCAGTTTCATCGTGACAATCCCCCTTGAGCAGAGTCACTAACCAATACCACCAATGTCTCAAAATTCTTCGACGAATAACTCGAGAAATAAGAGCTGAAACTCATCTTCAAACATCATCTTCATCGTAAACAGCTAACTGATGATCCCCTAAACCTCGTTCAGATATAGCGTCACCGGGATGCCCTCTGTGTACTTTGAGTTGATGAGGGCGAATAAGGAACGCCTTGTTCCCAGCTATCTTCTTGTTGTACAAACAGTGCAGCTTCTCCCATAACGTCTTCGCATAACTCTTCATGAAAATGTTGTAAAATAATGAATCGTCCAACCATTAGCGAATGAATTCAATGGTCCTTTGATCGACCTTCTTTCAATCATGAGTGAGTAGTCTTGTCTACCGGCTTGGTGCAATCGCCCTCCAACAAACCGTACAAATCCATGCACCAAAGTCAATCCTCCATCCTTGAATTCTAAATCGCCTAGTTTCTTCTTGTGAGGTTAATCATACACGAGGTGGTCTTCTATGTAGCCATGGTCGTACCTTATTCCTTTCGACCTGAGAGTTCTAATACCACTTTGTTGGAAATCTGAGACAAGCAATAAATACGAGAAGCCTCAACTACCGAAATTCTACAACAAAAGAAGATAACATACCACAATTGTACAAGAACCAAGCACGAATCACACTCACAATATGTGGTGGCTTCGATCCACCCGGGCAAATCCCAACTCTTTATATGTGAAAGAATTGAATGCAAGTATGTCGTTGAAACTTCTGCCCCAAGATTCAATCCCTTAAAACTTCTCCAGAAGAAAATAATTACAACTAAGATCGCAAAAACTTCAACCATAATTTCACTGATGGAGTCGAGGGGACTCCAATCATAATCTCCTTCTCTCTTCAAGAGTAAAGACCTACGAGCATGGATCGTAGAAGTCGCGGTGGAATCTTCCGTGGATTTCCTTGAGAACATACCCAAAGAAGAGCACCCTTAGCCTCCATAAATAGGGTAAGAAACCCTACCTTAGCCCCTAAGTTAGTTCTAATAAATCTGGACCCTTGATTCCAATCGAATCTAGCCATATATGTTGAAATATGTCTGAACCCCCATCCCCTAGTACCGATATATTGTTGGT
Organism: Iris pallida; assembly: GCA_029216955.1. Taxonomy (NCBI): domain Eukaryota; kingdom Viridiplantae; phylum Streptophyta; class Magnoliopsida; order Asparagales; family Iridaceae; genus Iris; species Iris pallida. Next base: position 11,896,983 of record JANAVB010031419.1, read on the forward strand.
ATATCGTCGATATGGTTAGTGAGCATCAATTTGTGCGAAAAAGCCTACAAGAAAATTATATGGCAGAACCTGGTTTACCCCCGTTATATTGGTGCTGCTATTTTGGCTCCAGTTAGAGCCCCAGTCTCATCACAATTAATCCATCGTCTTCATCGTGTCCTCCATTGCCGCTCCACAACGTTCCAAACTTCCCATCGGGTCGGGCTGAATTTTCAACAAATCAACATAAATGGGTAATGGAGACTAAGGGGGGCTCTGCCACCCCCTCCCCCCCCCCCCCCCCCCCCCCCCCCCCCAACCCCCATCCCCACCCGCCAATTTTTTTTTCTTTTCTTACTAAATATTTCAGTTTTAGATATTAACCCCTTCTAAAATGCAATTTGTCCCCTCCAAAAATGTGATTTACTCCTCTAAAATATAGCTTGCCCCTCCAAACATTTTAGTCAAGCTCCGCCACTAGGATGCTTGGTTACAACTTTTATTGCCATGGATAGAAAGTTGTTTTTGGTTTATAATGATTTTATGACACACACACACACACCCACACACACACACACATATATATATATATAGAGAGAGAGAGGGGAAACAGTGTAATGGTGTCATAAATGTAGTCATGAGTGGTGTTGCATCCCTTTTTGCCGCAACTAAAAAAATGCCACATTTGAGGGAGTTCATTGCAATATTTGTGGCATCAACACTACTTACAGTCAACCAAAGAGCCCCCAAGTTAAATGCTTCACTCAATCGCCTTCCCCTTAATCGTGTCCTCAATCACCAGCCTCTGCTTCTTTGACCGGTGGGCCATGACAAACCCTTGTTGGAGAGACCAGCGGGCGATTGAGCAAACGATTATGGGGTAGAAATTGAGCAAAGTAGCTATTCCTTTAACTGCATCAAAGTCCAAGGATTCTTACTATTAAATGGGTTAAAGCAAATAAGCATTTAAGGGTAAATTTACCTTGCCGGATCTGTGGGCGCCATAACAATAGCAATTGCCTCTGGCAGCATGATCTAGAGAGGGAAGAAGTTAGAAACTTGTCTAATCACAAGCGAATACGAGAAATCACATAACAATGGTGTGTTGCATCTTTTGCCTAAAATGAAGTAGGATGAAGATCATATCTGGCAATAACTTCAATGATGAAACTTGGCTCCTATGTCTCATAGACGACTTCGTGGAATATCCGTCAAGTTATATAAGTTTGATGGATTACAAGGCATTCCCACAGATGATACTTGGATATCTTTTTCATTCCCTTTTCTTATTCAAGTAAGTCAATTAGTTCTGTTTTTGCATTATTAATCCTTACTGCTCAAGAAACAAAAACTTCATTGCTAACTTGAGGACGGCCATGGGAATGCGTTTATCCTATACATTCCACTTGGCATAGAAAGTTGAGATTTAATAAACTTATTACAGTAAATTATTGTGTTTTATCGGACAGAAAGTGATCTCTCACCTGGTAAGAGTATTGAGTGTGCAGATCTATCGACGAGAGGAAGCAACTTTGAGAGGGGTGCGTCTGGAAGAAAAAGAGACTTTGTTTGAATCATAAGACGAGACATACTAAGATAAGATGGAGAAACATTTTTAAGCAATCAAAAGAACAATCAAAAGAAATAAAAACATGTCAATAATCACACTTATAAAGAAACATAAGAAAAAAAAGGACCATCCATCTCACATATATCACAAACTGAAAGATCCATTATGCTGGAAAAAAAATTCCCAAGACAATGTTAAAGAGGCTTAAACACATACTTTGTATGATATTTGTCTACACCATAGGTAAGCTCAGTTTTATTTGATGCCATGTTAAATGCAACTCGAGACATGTAAGATTTGCAACTTGAGTGATATTAAAGACATGGAGGCAATCAATAAAATATCCTCTCAAATCGGGGGGGGGGGGGGGGGGGGGGGGGGGGGAGGAGAGAGAGAGAGAGGGAATTATAAAAGGGCTACATCAATTAAATGCTGGATTAACCTTGGCATAAGGAGACACCCTGTAAAGACCCTAAGCATTGCACAATTTGCCTTTGAGTTGAACTTCAGCCTTATTCTAATGAAAGCACCATGTATGCTAATCGAAAGTAAACATCTACAACTTCCGTATGTCACTAGCATCGGATATATACAATAGGCCAAGGGATCTTATGTGTATCACTAGCATCAGGGCTGGATACATAATTGGCCAAGGGAGGTTCATTGGCAGGGTGAAGTCTAAAGTGGATATTATATCTTCGGGACTCTAGGAAGAAACATAGTATTCTTTAATATCCAAAGTGACTTAATAATAGGGGAGGATCTTTTGGTTAAGATCTTGGTTGGCACCATATTAGGTTGTTACAACGAATCTTGCTAGATGAAAGTGTTTAGATATAGTTGTTCCAGCAAATTATGGCAGTTCATGCTGAGATTTGGTGGTTACAACAAAAGCAGTTTTTCAGCCCTACCGTGGGAGATTTGGATTTTTTTCCCACAGTTATTTTGTTGCTATCTTGTAAGTCCCTTAGAGACTATAAATAGGACCATTAAGGGCCATTATAGATCATCCAAAATTCAATGAAAACTTGCCTCCTAAATTAAGGAGATATTCCACTTACATTTCTTCTTCATATGGAGCAAGTTTTGGTATCAGTGCACGGTCTTAGGTCTTGTATGGTCCATGCAAGGATTGTACACAAAGTACCCAGACAATAGAATATGAGTTTCTTATACGAGACCAACTCAACTGACAATTTGGTGACAGAGGTCGGAGGACACGGTGGCCCTCATGTAGCTAGAACGGAGAACCTCGAGAGGAATCAACAACGATAGAACTCCACCAATAACTGATCCAACATCATGAAGGACGACAATTTTCTTCTCAAGGATAGGCAACTCCTACAAAAAAAAAAAATTTACGTGAGAAATGCCAGTTGAATTGGAGAAAGCCACTACGACGACGACGACACTGTATAACGACACCGTCAATATTTCTGGTGAGAGGCTATGACCATTTTGTATCGAGGCCAAGATGGACATCCCTCCTTCGACGGCACGATAGGCACAAAAAAGTTGGATGTCTGAATCGACCGATTGGAGACCTACTTTACTCTTTTTGGGTATAATAGCGAAGAGAGAGTCACATTCGCTCGACCGAAGTTGAGAATACTAACTACAATGGGTTTATCGAAGGGTCGCATAAGGCAAATTCAAACGTCTCATTTGCCAAGAGTACTACCTGATAGAGTACTTGCAAGATTGGTAGAAGCACTAGCACAACTTTGACTGTCACAACCAATCGTTGCAAGACTACACGATGGAGTTCTGGTGCCTAGAAGTCACGCAAGGCATCTCCCTCAACTTGGAAGGTGTCATCACCATGTTCATGGCTGGACTTCCTCAACAAATCTAGAACGGAAGCTGGCTATACCAGACAAATGACATCTCCAGTGCTAGCGCAATGGACATGTCCGACGATTCGAAGGCCCTCGAGGGGGTCAAAGGAGGATCTTCTGAGTCGGGCAAAAAGCATGACAAGGCGGTGATGATAACTCTCCCTCTTCCAGAAACATGTGTTGCAAGCATTACAAGATTAAAGATCATTCAAAGGGACGATGTTGGAAGCTCCAACCGAAGCTAATACCAAAAAGAGTGATGGAGAAGAACAACATCTAAGCGCATGGCTACATTCGTGATAAGGGAAGAAGTTGAACGACTTGATTCGATTCATAATGCGGACCCAAGTATAGTGTTGATAGCAATGTCGAAGGTGCTAGACCCATGCCCATCGACGGAATAAGAAGCTGAAGAAGAGCTCATCGCCGTCAATATTCAAGTAAAGAATGATATCATAGGTGCAATCATCCACATGGGTAGCCATAAGAACCTCATCCCCTCTAATTTTGTGCCAAGGCTTGGGTCCGCACTTTGTTTTACAATCACCGAACTTTATATTGACGAGGTGATATACGAGGTAGTTCCAGTAGAGATCTATTAAATAATCTTGCGCAGTCCTTTCCTACACAAATGTAATGACAACTGCTATAAAGAGCTTACGAGTATGAGCTTACCAAGGATGGAAGAAAATTTATCAGCACCCAAGAGCAGACCAACCAACCGGCTGATATGGTGACAGTCTTCCAAGCAAAATGTTTTGTAAACACTTGTTGATAGTTCGTCTTGTTAGTGTTTCGTCCACTAGAACCAAACATTGAAGATATTTACGTATTAACATGATCTTGCAGAGAACAGGAGGATGAGAAGGCTCGACTTTTAGGTGAACACCCGTGGCTTTTTGAGGAAACCCACGGGTTACAACAAGCCGAATAGTGGAGCATGAGATTCAACACGTTTATAGTAAGGTAGAGAAGCAACTATACATATCCCAAGAAATACAATGAGCGACACGACTGCAAGCAAATTTTCGAGAGGTGACCTAGTTTTGTTGCACCGAGGGAAGGAGCGGCAGAAGAAAGCTGGGCAAAAGCTGAAGTCCATTCTCTCTAACCCTTCTATGATTCTTCAGAAGATTGACGACGATGCTTTCGAGTTAGTGGTGTTAGATTATATAGAGGTTTACTCTATTGTGGACGTCAACAACTTGAAGCCTTTATAACCGTTAATGATGGATGATGAGCCAAAAGAGATTACTTCATCAGTAGATAACTTTGGTCATCGATCTGGAGATGATGCTGCCACAGGATACTATTCTAACGAGAAGGATCATCAGACTAGATGCGACATAAAAGAATCTTTCAGGGTTGGCAAAAAAGGTCGACGTTCGAGCGCAACAAAGTGGTCTAATCGGAAACGGTTAAAGTCAAGTTTTCCTACCTGCAATTCTAGATTTAGTAGGAGCTATGATCCAGGAGGGCCTTTTGGTTAAGATGTTTTTGGTTGCCACTATATTTGGTTGTTACAACCAAATCTTGGTAGATAAAACTGTTTCGATATAATTGTTTCTGCAAATCGGATTGAATGCAGTTTTTCAGTCAAACCGTGAGAGATTTAGTTGTTTTTTCATGTTATTTTGTTATTATCTTGTACAGTCCCTTAGAGACTATAAATAAAATCATTGAAGGCTGTTGAGACTTGAAGTGATTTTATTGAATGGAGTAACAACATATATATAGGAGAGGCTAGCCTCCTCTCCTATCATTCTAGCCAATGTGGGACTAAAGCCCAATAACACTATATATATATATCAACACTCCCCCTCAAGATGGGCGAAAGATATTCACTAAGCCCATCTTGTCACATCCTCTCATCATGTTGATAGAACTAAGCCCCTTTGTCAGTCCGTCTGCTACCTGATCTTTGGTTGGAACATAGCCCAGCTCTAGTTCTCCTTTATCCAGTTTCTCTTTGATGAAGAATCTGTCAATCTCAATATGTTTGGTCCTGTCATGCTGCACTGGATTGTTGGCAATATTAATAGCTGACTGGTTGTCACACCATAGCTTCATCTTTGTTCCCTGGTCCAGCTTTAGCTCCGTCAGCATATTCTTCAACCACAATAGTTCTGTGACTCCCAAGGCCATCGCTCTATACTCTGCTTCAGCTGTTGATCTGGCCACTACTGACTGCTTCTTACTCCTCCAAGAGACCAAGTTGTCTCCTACAAATATACAGTATCCCGATGTGGATCTCCTGTCGTCAGCACAGCTAGCCCAGTCAGAATCACAATAGCCCTCAATGCCTACATGATTATTTCTTCTAAAGATCAGTCCCTTCCCGGGGGCTCCCTTCAAGTACCTCAGAATCTGGTACACTGCGTCCATGTGACCCTTCCGGGGGTCATGCATGTAGCGGCTTACTACACTTACCGCAAAGCTGATATCAGGTCGAGTGTGGCTTAAGTAGATTAACTTGCCCACCAATCTCTGATATCTATCCCGGTCAACTGGTTCTCCAGCTTCAGCATCCAGTTTAAACTTCTGGTCTATCGGTGTCGTAGCTGGTTTACATCCCATCATCCCTGTTTCCGTAAGCAGGTCCAGTGCGTACTTCCTTTGAGAAAGAACGATTCCCACATTATCTCGAGCAATCTCAATCCCAAGGAAGTATCGAAGGGGGCCAAGATCTTTCACCTCGAACTCCTTGCCAAGTTTTACTTTGAGTTGGGCGATCTCCTGCTCATCATTGCCTGTGATAATCATATCATCTACATATACTGCAAGCATGGTGATATGGCCTCCACTCCGTCTGAAGAAGACAGTGTGATCAGCATTGATCTGCTGATATCCCATCCCTATCATTGCTCTCCTGAACCTGTCAAACCATGCCCGAGGAGACTGCTTCAGTCCATAGAGAGACTTCTTCAGTCTGCAGACCTTGCCTTCTGTCTGTTTTGTGCCGAATCCTGGTGGTATCTCCATGTACACCTCCTCTACTAGATCTCCATGAAGAAATGCATTCTTCACATCCAGTTGGTGTAGCTTCCACCCTCCATTGGCTGCCAGGGAGATCAAGGTCCTGACAGTGCTCATCTTCGCCACTGGTGCAAAGGTCTCGTCATAGTCGATGCCGTACGTCTGACTGTATCCTTTTGCCACCAGTCGAGCTTTATAGCGCTCAACCTGTCCATCTGGGTTCTGTTTCACAGTAAAAACCCATTTACATCCAACTGCTCTTTTCCCTTCTGGCAGTCTCACCAGCTCCCAAGTGTGGTTCTTCTCAAGAGCTCCCAACTCCTCGTGCATTGCCGCTTTCCACTTTGGATCGTTCTTGGCAACCTGCCAATTGTTAGGTACAGTAATACTATCCAAAGATGCTATAAATGCTCCATGAGAAGAAGATATATGATCATAAGAAACAAACTTAGCAAGATCCCAACCATATCTGTCCGGAGGATTTCCCGCATTGCTGCGAGTAGTCCTTCGTGTAGGTAGTGGTATGGGAGGAACGATATCACCTGAAGAGGGTGGTGGTGTAGATGAGGAGGATGGTGGTGTAGATGGTGTAGATGAGGAGGATGGTGGTGTAGATGAGGAGGATGGTGGTATAGGTGTCTCAGGAGTTGGGACAGGCGCAGGCAAGGGACTTGGCACTGACACTGTAGGTACTGGTCCTGTAGTCTGCTTGTTGTTTCTCCTGTTGTAGGTCAGTAACTCCCCCTGAGCCGTAGGTGTAACACTTCTCGTCTCCTCCCTCTGTTCCGCTTCACCTTCATGTTCCTCCTCAACCGTGTCTCTATGCCAAACTTCTAAATCGGTTACCACCAGGTTCTCCAAGTTCTCTATCTCCCCCTCTCGCCTTATACTTGTAGTATGAGGCGTGTTATACGAAGTTCCATCCTGGCGGTAATATGGCTCATGCTCCCGGAAGTGGACGTCCATACTAACAAATTTCTTCTTCTCTACTGGACTCCAGCATACATACCCCTTCTGAGTTGCTGAGTAGCCCACGAAGATGCACTTGACTGCTCTAGGGTCAAGTTTTCCAACGAATGGTCTGTTGTCCTTCACAAAACACACACATCCAAACACCTTTAGTGGAAGTATTCCACTATTATTACCTTGTAATACTTCACATGGAGACTTCCATCCCAGGACTTTTGAAGGCATCCTGTTTATAAGTTGAGCTGCTGTCAACACCGCATATCCCCATAGGTGTTGTGGGACATTCATGTCGATCATCATACTTCTTGCGGTCTCCAGAAGATGTCGGTTCTTCCTTTCTGCTACTCCATTTTGTGCTGGTGTATATGCACAAGAGGTCTGATGCTGTATTCCATGTGCTGACAAGTACTCTGCAAGTGTCCTATTGGTATACTCCGTCCCATTGTCAGATCTCAGTATCTTCACCACTGCATTATACTGAGTCTGGACATATTTATGAAAGTCCCGAAAACAAGCAAATACATCACTTTTGTTCTTCATCAAATACAGCCAGGTGACACGAGATGCACAATCGATAAACGAAACAAAATACTTATACCCATTCATAGTGTTAGTAGCACATGGGCCCCAAACATCAGAATGAACTACCTCAAAGACTGAAGAACTCTTATGACCATTTCCAACATATGAACTCCTAGTAAGTTTTCCTAACTCACATGCATCACATACTAATTTCCTTTTATTTGATTTTGCATACATATCTGGATACAACTTATTTAGAGTATCAAAGGAAGAATGCCCCATCCTCCTATGATGAAGTATCAAAGTGTCTTCAGTCTTCTGCTGCAGCTCCTCCATTCCAGCCTTCTCTGCCATAGACACCAATGCTGAGTCCAGTCCGTCTTGATCTAGGTACCACAGTCCATCATGCCAAGTGCCAGTCCCAAGTCTTCGTCCCGTCCCTTTCTCCTGGAAGATCACCTTAGGAATATCAAAAGAAACAATGCATTTTAGTTGGAGAATTATAGAACTAATAGACAAGAGACTGACTGGGAAGGATGGAGCATGCAAAACATTGGATAACCTTACTGAACCCGTACAATTAACAGTACCCTTACCGACCACTGGTTGGAAAGTACCATCCGCAGTCTGAATGGTGTCTGTCGATGCTAGGTGAGTGTACGAGGAAAACTTACTAGCATTTCCGGTCACATGCCGAGATGCTCCTGAGTCGATAATCCAGTCTGACATTTTAAGGGAAGACATAGATGCAAGAGCGTGAGACTCGTCAGTACCTTCTGATGGATGGGCATACATAGCGGCGTTGAAGAATGGAGTGGATGCCTCCTCTGCTACGCTCCTCCTGTCTCCTTCGATTGACGCTTTTTGCTTTCTCTCCAGCAGATCCAGTAGCGCCTGATCCTCCTCAGTAAAGGCGCCGCCAGCTCCTCCATTCCCATCTGCCACCAGCAGGTTTGCCCGATAGCCTCCTCGACCGCCTCGTCGGTCTCCTCGACCACGTCCACGTCCAGCATATCCTCGTCCACGTCCACCACCTGAGTCTCCCTCCTTAGGTGGTTTGGTACAAGCATATCGATGGTGGCCCATCTCCCCACAGTTGTAGCACTGCCGATTCTGTTGCCAGAGCTCTCCCTTGGATCCTGTATTCCCCGAACCGGTAGCTGCTAGTGCTGACTTCACTTCGGGTAAAGCACCTGTCGATGATGCGCCTGTCCCTGTCTGTAATCTGATCCGCGTCTCCTCCTGAATCATGGCTGAGATAGCCTCCTCGAGACTAGGGATCGCTGGCTGGGCGAGGAGTAAGGCTGTTCTCTGTGTGAATGCTGCAGTCAGTCCCTTAAGGAATTTCATCGTCCTCTCCTGCAGACACACCTGTCTCTCCTTGCACTTTGGGTCCCCGCAGCTTGCCCGTTTGGAATGGTGATCATAATCCAGCCAGAGGCGTTCCAACTCCGTAGCGTACTCCTGCACCGTCTTCTCGCCTTGTACGGTGTCGTCGATCTCCCCTTTTATCTGGAAGATCCGTAGATTGTTACCTATGCCATCATAGGTTCTTCTCAATTTCTCCCATACGTCTTTCACCATCTCAATGCCATCTACTGTGGAAGCAATAGACTGGACTAAGGAGTTGAGAAGCCAGATATAAATCACCATATGAGTGGATTTCCACTCGTCGCGTCCTGTCGAGCCCTCTTCCGGCTCTGTCTTCTCGCCTGTCAAGAATCCCTCCAGGTTCTTACCTGCAAGGGTTCTTCTCACCCGCCGTGACCAACTCAAATAGGTGGCTGGTCCATCCAACTTCAGATCGATGGAGGGTAGTTCTAACTTTGGCGGTGCTCGTGTCGTGCTTTCACCAGCCGACACCTTTATCAACTTCAGCAATGTCGCCACATCGTCAGCATCCAGCTTCTTGAGAATCTCCTCCATCGATGCTTCTTCTCGATCACTTCACACTTGCTCCACGACTCACGCTCGTCCTTGCCGTCCTCTCCTAAATCCGAATATGTCTGATTTCATCGGATCTAGGGATTATAGGCATCTCCTTGAGATTGATCTCAAGAACGAGCGTGAATCTTGTACCCGCAATAGCGGTACAATGAATCCTGCAGCCGTAAAAACGGTACAGAAACGAGCGTGAATCTTGTACCCGCAATAGCGGTACAATGAATCCTGCAGCCATAAAAACGGCAGCAGCAGCAGCAGTTGCAGCCGCAACAGCGGCACAGCAACGGCAGCAGCGCGGCAGCGGCGGCGGCGGCGCGGCAGCTGCAGCAGCAGCGGGGCGGCGCTGCGGCGGCGGCGGCGCGGCAGCAGCTGCAGCGGCAGCGGGCGGCAGCAGCTGCAGCGGCAGCGGGCGGCAGCAGCTGCAGCGGCAGCGGGCGGCAGCGGCGGCGTAGAAGGGGGATTAGGGTTAGGGTTTGTGTGGAGGAGGGGTCTCTAACGGTATGCTAAGCAATTTTAGGCTCTGATACCATGTTGAGACTTGAAGTGATTTTATTGAATGGAGTAACAACATATATATAGGAGAGGCTAGCCTCCTCTCCTATCATTCTAGCCAATGTGGGACTAAAGCCCAATAACACTATATATATATATCAACAAAGGCCATTATAGATCACTCAAAATTGATGAAAACTTGCCTCCTAATCAAAGGAGAGATTCCACCAAATTTCACTTGCATTTCTTCTTCTCCCCTTCATACCAATCACTTAAATGTAGCAAGGGACACAACGTATTAAGTTCAAGCACATTACCATCATCTTAAAAGTATTATCAAAAATATGTGAGCTAAACCAATGGTTGGCAACACCATATGGTTTTACCCAAACTCACCCGTAACAACAGGTTCAGTTTTGTAGATAACGAACCCCATATGCTTCTGATGCTCCAAATGAATTGTTTTGGTCCTGGTTTAATTTCTGCTTTGGCCCGCCCTAACAGAACTAGATTCGGTCCAAGCCTTGAGGGCTGTAATAAATTCCTCAAGTATGTTACTAGGATGTACATGTAAAAAAGAGAGGTACTTTTGCTTCCAAGTTGAACATGCTTGACGTGTCCAACTTGAGGGGAAGCAGTGGAGAATTTGACATATATCTCTACCAACAGTCATGAGCCTTGATCAAAATATTTTGTACTATTGAAAATGCCATACATTATCGTTCGCCAACCTCTAGTATTGCCTTTGTGGTGTTGCCTCTATGACCACTATCCATGTCTATGCAACATAAGTTCGAATTAGCAAATATTTGTAGTCTACTTGTCCCAGATTGGATAGACTTGTATGATGAATATTCTCCTATAAATATGGACTTAAACCACATCAATGGAGTATAGTTTTCTACAAGACATATTAGGATCAAATCCCTAGATTTTTTTTCCAAATATGTAACTAGATTCATCGCCAAAATTAAGCTCAGATTTAAGGAAAAGTTGTTTACCATGAAACCCGAAGCCTTAAAGAAAATAGTCAACCAAGCATAAGAAAGGCATTCGGAAGATGTTGAATCGGACCCTCAAGAGTCACTTCAACCAATGATGCCTCAGATTTTGTCATTGAGGGAGTCCTCATTCAAGATGGGCATCCCATAGCCTAGTTGTAAGCTCAACGACACCGAGTGGCGTTACATGATCCAGGAGGAGGAGGAGGAGAAGGAGATGACGGCAATTGTGTATTGCCTTCACAAATGGAGTCGAAGGGTGACAATTCGTGGTACGATCTACGGTCAAGGGTCTGTTAAGCCCTGATTCAAAAGGGGAAAGGTTGGAGTTCATTTGGAATTGACTCGGAGAGGTCTATGTACCTTAGCGAATATCCAAATGAAAGCACCTTGTGTCGAGAGTAATTCTGAACCGAATCTGACATGCAAAGTGCTTGTTAGCTAGTGGGAAACCCGACAGTGGGTTGGGACACAGGTATTTGGTCCGGGCCGGATTTCATCTCGAAACATGACAGATTCGTCTACTTCACAATCCACTACATCGAGTAGAATATTGTAATTGTGAATAACTAGATATACTAATAAAATGGCCAACCTCTTAACTTTGTACAAGTTCACAAATAATTTGAACATGCTTTGTGTCTACAGGGGTATTGAGATATAAAGACTAGATGATTAATGGATCACTTGAGGGATGAAAGTCAAGTTCTGGAACAGTTACAATTTTTTGCACTTCAAAAGAAAAGGTTTGACACTGTTAAAAGTGTAAAATAACTAGAAGGTTAGAAGTTTATTTATGTAGTTTAATGTTGGTTTCGGTAAATAATTGTTGAGTTGTATCTCGTTTTCGGTTGAGCGCTCAAATGGGGGGTGACAATGGAGTTGGTAATTTAGTCCCACATCGGATAGACGGTGGGATCATGTGGTGTAGATAATTGGGATTGATTCAAGCCTTACATGATAATTCACTTTTAAGGCATATGGGCCCAATTCAATATCGCACCTTATGAGCCAACTCCCGTTCGGGTCATACTGCGTTCCCAACAAGTGATATCAGAGCCCATGGTTACCGGGCTAGTTTGGACGGCTCTAATTGGTTCGAGACAGATGGTGCAGAGCGTTCATGTGTATAATCAGATTATACAGGCTCTTCTCAAGGTAGAGTGCATCAACTACACGAATTGGCTTCAAAGGTGGGTTTGACGAGCCCAAGGTGGAATAAGACTTGTGGTTGACACACAATGGTGGTGTGGATGAACGTGTCGGTTTGGTTCTGTAGTTAAACGGATCGAGTCAGAGCCGGCCCTGAGTTAATGGGGGCCCTAGACAAATTTTTTAAATGGGGCCATATATAATATAAAAAAATTGAACTAAAAAATGATACAACCAAGGCTAGAACCTAGGACCTCTTGTGTACAAATATAACAAACTACCACTACACCACAAATGTTTTGTGATAAAGGAGCATCATATTATATATTAGTTCTATTTTCAATATAAAATTACTAATATATATATAGATTTAAATTAATTTTTTTGGGCCCCCAAATTTTATGGGGCCCTGGGCGGTCGCCCTGGCCGCCCTGGGCCAGGGCCGGCCCTGGATCGAGATGACAATATGTTGGATCTCATGTGTGCTCGGCTGGCGGGAACGAATAAAAAGGTAGCAAAGAGTGTTAAGGTTGTTCGGCTAGCGGGAGCGGACAAATGTAGCAAGGTGCCAAGATTATTCGGCTAGCGAAAACGAGCTAAGGTGAAGATTGTTGAGTTGTATCTCGTTTTCGGTTGTGCGCTCAAATGGAGGGTAACAATGGATTTGGTAATTTAGTCCCACATCGGGTAGGCGGTGAGATCATGTGGTGTAGACAATTGGGATCGATTCAGGCCTTGCATGAGAATTCTCTTTTAAGGCATATGGGCCCAATTCAATATCGCACTTTATGGGCCAATTCCGGTTCGGGTCACACTGCGTTCCCAACAATAATTGCATGACTTGTATGAAATTTAACACGAAAATCATAATATTTCATAGACAACTTACCGTTTATACTCACAATTTTCTTTTTTCTGTATAAGAACATGGAAGTTAAACCAAATGAAGTGCACATTTAAACTAGCTTACGCAAAGTTCTATAAAATTATGACCAATTTTGACCTTGTTCCAATACACATTTAAGACATGAAATGGTGATCTGAATGGAGGAAAAACAATTCATGTAATGGAAGCCAATAAAGCTTTGTTAGTTTTATACACAAATTTTTTAACAAGTTTGGTGCTATTTTGCAAGAGAAAGCAGTTCAGTATGCATATAATAAAGCATTGCCTCAATGAAGAATGATTTTATGTAAAGAAAATACCAATTAAAGCAGAGGTAATTGGAGATACTAACATGAATCCATCCAACAGGAAAAAGAGATTGCCCATCCTGAATGCTATAAATCTCCTCTTCATTTAATGCTTGACACTGCCAAACAACACAAAATGGAACCATGAAACTCCCTAATATAGAAAAGCGGAAGAAATATGTTCATCATAAAAGCATAAGAAAAATTATTCATGCACTAACATACTGAATTGGAACTTGCTTCTTGCTTGGGTACAATCAGTGTGGTTACATAGAAAGTCTGGTTCGTCTGCACCCATAATGCTGAATCAGTCCTAAAGAAATTGATAGCATAACAACAAGGTAATGGGATGTATAAAACTGGATAGAATATCATACATACAAGAAAAGCACCAAGAATCCCGCAAGTCTCTACATCCTTCTCAGTATTAGCTCTAGCAAGTTCCATGAATTCTTCCATTAATCTTGCTGACTGCAAAAAAAACATACAAACTACGTGAATGCTTTCAAAAAGTAATAATGCAGCAGGTTTAGCAACCTATAAACCCATGATAGGTCAATCACAATATTCAGATAAGTATGAGTTCAATATTCAGAGAAGTGTGAGTTCAACACTTACAATATGCACATCCTTAATATCCTTCGAGGATGACCAACCTCCGTTTGATGATCCTGGATGCTCATTTTTTGAATCGGGAACACCGATATGAGAAACTTCGCCAACAAGAGGGAGGCTCTCCACACAAGAAAGAACAGAAGAAAAATGGTGACGAACTACATTCACATTGATTTCATGATCTCGTGAGGCTATCACCGGGAAGGAGGCTTGAATTGGTGTGCAAAAAGTCCTTTTATTTACCATGGTATCGGATGCCAACTTCACATCCTCCCTGTGAATGATTTTCGTTGCTATACGTCTGGAATTCTATCTCGCTAATTTACAACAGAAAATTTAAAATAGATTATTATGGTATAAATCAACAGGATATGATACCTGAAGCCTTTTGTTTCTACTGTCCTGCAACATCTGGCCTGTAAACAGCATACTTTCTGTTAACGAATATAAACTTATAAAAAGTGTTAAAGAGGGGTCCGGGTCTTAGATTATTATGGTAGCACCACGTTATTGATTTCACAAGTTCTGTAATCAGATTACTAGTCAGTAATTTAGACAAGATACTAGGAGAAGAGAATGCATTAAAGGTTTGCACTTTGCAGGTTAATACTTAATACCTTCCCTTGATTATAGCTTTGAAATGTCTGATCCTCCCAGTTCCATCTTTGAGATGTTAGTGGCGAGCCATTATCATTTAGCTTTGACCTACTTGCAGTCTGGCCAATGATCTTCGTATTTCTTCTTTCGAGTAGTGGCTTCATTTTTTCAAGCTCCTTAACAAATTCCTGCAAAATCTGGTTCAAATGCAAAGTGGGTCAACCACAATGGTTTAATAGTTCTCCAAAATTTATAGGTTGATCAGATCAAGGAGTCCAAAAGTAAGAGTAGCAGATTGGACGCCAACTCAAAAATTATGCCGGTCGATTCTTGTGCAGTTCAGCATGCATTAACTTCAAATTAAGATGAGAATAGTGCAATCCTAATTTACCAATTCTCAAAGATCATGCAAGTAAGATAACGACAAATTCGTCATCTAGATAAAGACGATTTTACTTTTTGATAGCATAGCCTTTTGCAAAGTTCTCTTGTGGGTTCAAGCACAAGTTTGACATATTCAAACAAGTTTAGTTTCAAACAGAAGTGCATGTGAATTGCTTTTCTTTCAAAAAGAATACTAACTCAATCTGGACTTTTCTCCTGGAATATGTAATGTGCTATAACAGAAGATAAAAACTGCATCTACCTTCTTGTGATGTATCTTTTCTTTTGAAGAGTATGTTGCATAATCCCGATGTTGAGGAATAATCTCAGACATCAACCTGCAAACCAGTTTATTTTTAAAAAAAAAGAAAGGATGCTCTGCACAAAATAGATGGAATTTCATGACAAATAGACAAAGTTTGTATTTTGGTAGCACAAGTCTATACTCCTAACAAATAAAATAGAGACACGATGAAGGGAAAACGAGGAGACAGCATCTCCATGAGGGATCAGTTTAGAGGGCTTTGGGGCTGCGAAAGGACAGATGCCAGCAGTGAAGGGTGACGGGGAAGAGGAGGTTTTCAGAGTATGTAGGAAGATCCTAGAGAGATTTGCCATTGGGTACCTAGGCTCCGATCTAGATCTCCCAAGAGGACTTCATCATCCAGAGCAAGCCCTTCGAGAGCGTTTAATATCTAGGTGGGGTGAGTAGGAGCATATGAGCAAACGAGTCCCCTCATTAACTTCAGGGAAGTTGAGATCATTTATGGAGAAGAATCATATTAAGAGAGTTTCTCCGCTTCAAAGGGAGAACTTGATTCATTTGGGTTATAGTCACTGCATGGAGGAGACTGTTTCCATAGGATATTTATTGGGTTATATCTCGCATCCGGTTAAGCGCTCTCGTGATGCTATAAAAGGAGTTGTATAGAAAAGTTTAGCATCACATAGGATAGAAAGTGTAGAGAATAATTGTTGTATATTTTATTGATTGGCTACTCCACTACTTATAGGGAGTCTAGCTCCTCTTCATACTACATTTTCCAATGTGGGACTAAATCCCTTATTAGTTCTCAACAGAAAGTGAGAGCAGGAGATATAGATAATTACAATTGGTCATGGACTTAATAAAGGATTTTCCTTTTTAAGTTACATAGGCAAAGTCCAATATCATACCTCAAAGGTAACCTTGGGCTAGTTGCGAAGATGTAGTAAGACCCGAATAAGAGTTGATCATTTTCCTCTTGTGTTGACACATTGGTATGTATACTCATAATCAACTTGACTCCTCCCAAGTTGGCTCCTACTAGGTGGAGCGTCGGAATTATACGTTTTGGCTCCTAAGGTGGCTCAATAGTGATGCTATTTAGCTTCATAGGTGGGTCTAATAATCAGGCCCAAGGTGAAGCCACCCAATAGTAGTGTGGTTTGGTGAACGTGTCAGCTTCGCTTTGTGTTCGAATGATAAGATGACAATATGTTGGATCTCCTGGTTGCTCGGGCTCACCCAAATACGAGCTAAGATGAAGATTGTTGGATTGTATCTCACATTCGGTTAAGCGTTAAAATATGGTGATGATATAAAAGGAGTTGTAAATAAAAGTTTAATCTCATAACGGACATAAAGTGATAGCACGAGGTCTAAATAATTGGAATTGATTCTGGACTAAACAAAAAATATATATTTAAAGTCATATACGCCAAGTAGAATAATATCTCATGGATCAAATATAGGCCAAGTAGTTTAATATCTCATGGATCAACTCATGTTCAGGTCTCACTATATTTCCGCAACAACATCTAACTCCTAGAAGCAACAAAGAAAGCGTCCACTCGTAGAAGGGATTGGAGCATCTCCTCTATATCCTCTAAGGGGCCTGAGGACTCTACATCCTCTAAGGGACCCGAGGAAAGCTAGAAATTGTGAAATTTTAGGCCAAGACATAGTAGTTAGTACTAATCAATAGGCTCCAAAATGAAACCGGCTTTATAGCTTTCTAATCCATCTCGGATGTGGTCGTCGTGGCATAGTAGACCATTCCCATATTTATAGTGAAAACGGGAGGGTCACAATAGAGAGGATTAGATGACAAAATCCACCATGATTGTGGCACATCAGATAGACAGTGGCACTTAGTAAGTTAGGTTCAAAATGGAGAATTTGGAAAGGAAGATCGTTTAGACAACAAAATCCACCATGATTGTTTGATAGGATAGAAGGGGGAGAGATTAGATATAACAATAACTTGGCCAGGGAGATTACCTTGTCACCCTCATCTTTGTCTTTGTTGTTTGTTCAGGATAGGATCAATAGAGTGCTTGGATGCAATGGATGCATGAGGGAGGGCTTTCTTGGCAGGTTGGTCATATATAAAATTCAACAGTTTTGGTGAACATACTATAGATTGATGGAACTTTATTATTCAAGACCCATGACCCTTCCATATGGATTCTAGAATGGGTTTGTAATTCTTTAAAATTAGTTGGGTGTCAGGATTAACATCAAAATGTTATGGTGTTGTACTGTAGCTTCGTATGAAGTTCTTGTTTACTGTTAAAGAAATATTCACGACAACCTGATCAAAATTCATTTAGAAAGGCTTTTAATACAGTATGGAAATTTCTTGCTGGTATTCTCAAGACAAGAGACTTTGATAGTAAATGAAAGATCATGGATTTTTATGGCTTTGTTTTCTATTACCAAATGATGTTGTTAAGGCAAGATCATTCTTTGTTATAGAAGCTACGACAAGGAGATGCAATTTCATGCCTCTTATTTATTATTCTCGTCACAAATGCTCTATTAAAGCTTCTTGCCAATCCTAAAAAGAAGTCTTCATCGATGACTTAGGAGGATCTTAACAAAAGTTTTTTTAACTTACACTATGCAGATGACTATCTTTTTTTTGTCGATTATTTGAGGATCAAAACATGCTTCTCAAATTCATTTTTTTATACTTCAATTTGCTTCGAGGTTCAAAGTTAATTATGGAAAAACTAAACTAGTAATGTTTGAAGGAGATGATAGCCTTAATAATTTGTTAATAAATGCTTTTAATTGCAAGAAACGTTATTTTACTTTGACCTAGCTTGGAATGCCCTTCAGACTCGGTATACTCGGGGGAAAAACATGATTGGAAACCTCTTATTTAGTAGAATCATGATTAGCTTGATCGAAAAGGCAAAAGTTTTCCAGATGAGGCATGCCTCATAGTGATCCCTGTCGATTTCTTTCTATTTCTATGTGCTCTACCTCTTTATTAACTTTCATTCGTTTATGCTCCTAATTAGGTGATCAAGAGAACCAAGAAGATTAAATGAGCTTTACTTTGGAAGAGGGATAAGAAAATTGAGCCTTGCAATCATTTGGTAGATTGGAGATTTGTGAAGAAGCAAAAGAGAATTGAGGTATTAGATCCTTAATTTGAGAAAACCTATTTTTCCTGTTGCTAGGATATTCTCTGTTTTAGAATTTTTCCAGGTGCAGTCTTGTTAATTTCATCTATTACTCAAAAGATGCATGTTTAGAGTGTGGACTCGAGCACTTATGACTTTTCTCTTTTTTGGATAGGAATTCTTGAGGTAGGGGCTTCATGAAAATGACATTAGTACCAAACGTGGACAAGGCACTAGTGTCAAATTCTGAAGAGATAATTGGTGCAGGATGGATAATTTTGATTCATTATATCCTAATCTTTTATATCGTTCCACTTGATCAATTAACTTACTTTCAAATATGGTGGTTAGACACGGGTTTTCAAATTTAGAAGGGTCGTCATCAAGAAGTTATACGAAGAGTTTAATTAAAACATTTTATGCATCTCTTCTTGGTAATTCCCTAACTTCACAAGTTGATGTTGAGAGATGGAAAAGGTCTACTTGTGGTTCATATAATGTTAAATCTCTTTACAGGGTGATAAATTCAACTAACACGACTTGGCCATAGAAAAAGAGATCTGGAAATCTCTAGCTTCTTTGAAGGTCAACTTTTTCATAACTTGCAACTAAAAACAAACTTGTTACTACAGGTAACTTGGGAAATAAGGTATTTTCTTTTCCTATCATTTGTATGCTATGCTTAAAAGCTGAGAAACTAGTTAATCATTTGCTTCTACATTCTAGCTTTGTTAGTATTCTGTGAAAGATCAAAGAAGCTTAATAATGTCATCAATATCATAAAATATTAATAATGTCATCAATATCATAAAATAGGACTATGGGCCTGGTGAACCACTGGAACTCATGTAAAACTCTCATCTTCCTAGCAATTTGATACTTGTTGGTGATTGTGTTATTATGACAACTCGGTGTGTTTGGGATGAAAGAAACCATAAAATATTCAACATAGAATTTGTTGATCGTAACTCTTCTTGAATATCCTTTGAGAAGATCCAGTCCTTTTGGACAGAAGATGGATTCTAGTTTCAAAAATCGCAACTAAGAAATATGGATGTTCTCTTTATAGTTGTTGCTGGAGCCAGATGGTGCTTGTCTATCTTGATCACTCCTATCCGGGTTCATCTTCTCAACTTTGATTTTTCGTATCTAATTATTATATGGTTTGTAGTTCTTATCTTGTATTGTGAAAATAAATTTAAATTTTGGTTGGGATTTCCTTGATCACATCCTTTGTGTCCAAAAAATGTGGGATGTAAGAGGGAATCCACAATATTTGCTAACTCAATCTACTAGTGTAAGGTGGAGAATGTAAAGGTAGGAATTCAATAAGTTGACATAGTCATAGTCTGTTAATTATTATCTATTTTTGGTTATTTTGAGTTGTTGCTCATAATAGGAGCAAGGTTCACAATATCAGTATTGGACCCTTTTTATGAGTATCAGGATCGGCGGTTTCAGATTAGAGTATCGAATTTTTTGGTATCGAAAAACAAATAATTATTAATAAATTTAGAGAAAATATTTTAGGCATTTAGGCATAATTTTAAGTGTTTCTTTTGTGTTGTTTCATTGTAGTTTTGAAATTGAATAAAATAATAGTCACTCTTACTGATTGGGTTACCTGCGATAGATAACCTTTTTTTTCATTTACATGCTTTTACAACCTTACTATGCTTTTACATCCTTGTTGATTAGTCTTTTTTTTTTCAATTTTCTTTTGCCGAATTGACCGGGAAAGAGACCCTTAGTATCGGTATCAATCAGTATCGGTATCGGTCAGTAGCGGATTGGGATATGCCAAAATGTATAAGTATCAGCTATATCAGATCGGTATCGGCCGATACCTAGGGTGTGTTCCAGAACATTTTTGGAGACGAAAACTGGGTTTTAGTAGACTTTGTCCTCCAAACTCCAAATAATTAAAATGTGATGCGTTCGGCCTTCGGGGGTGTTTTTTGGAGTTAAACAAAACTCCATTTCCAGCTCCAAAACACCCATAAAAACCTGGCTTCATGTCGAACTCCAAAATACCATCAAAACTGGAGTTAGCAAACTCTTATGTGATCAACTTTTTGTGAAACACCATTCTAAACTCCACTTGCCTCTCTCTCTCTCTCTCTCTCTTTATAGAAAAACTTCAATACTAACTCTTAAAACTCCCAAACGCCTCCTAATCTAGATAGGACCCCAGTTTTAGTTTCGTTGACGACGACAGGGTTTTACTTTCATCATTTCAAACCACAGTTTCAAATCTCCCAGCTCCAGAACAAGCTCTCAACTCCATTTTTAGCAAAATTTTGCTCCCAAACTAGGTCTTAGAGAGATTGGAGTAACCATCATCGAATCGCGGTTATGGTTACATCCCTGGCATATAACCCTCGCCACCACAACTCTCTTTGAGCTCCTAAGTACGAGAAGGAAAGGGTTTAACAACTCGCCTCGAGTATCGCGCCAGTGCTTGATAAAGATCCTCCAAGTTCCCTTCGTCCCTGTAAATCTTGACCTGTTCCTCGACAAAGAAACACATATTTCACCGATCGATCAATTCTCACTCTAACAAAAAGTAACTAAAAGACAGAGAATATGGACCTGCTTGATGGTTTGGTTGGCTATTCTGAAGTAGAAAATTAGCGGGAAGCGGTTGTCAACTGATAATTCCATTTTTTTTTTTTCTATTTCAAGAAATAAAATAGAGAGGAGAGGAAGAGGAAAGGAGGAGGAGGACTGGAGGAGGGAGGAGGAAGCAAAGTTTTTGTGATTCGGTTTTGGACTCAGCTTTTCTACTCGGAAGCAAAGTGTGGTGGGACCCACGAGAATGACAGTTGGGTGACGGCAAGCCTGATCCGCGCCACCGCACTAGACAACATCACATATGCGCATGGCAACACTATTGTTCTCATCTGGTGACTTTCCGGAAAGAGACAAATACCAGATACTTTTCCCACTAACGGGTCGGGTACATATAGCTTCTAAAGAAACGGATTGATTCGTGACTGACTGGCCTTGGAGGACCTTACGTTTCGTTTGGTGCTCAGGAACAAAAATTAATCACCATTTAAGTTTGGTTGGTACATAAAAGAGAAAAAGAAGAAGAAGATAATGTTTTAATAATATTTTTAGTCTAAAATAAAATTAATATTATATAAATTCAAAAGTAATAAATAATGTATTTGGGTAGGTCTATTGCCGTCCTAAATTTTCGTAAGAAATGCTAAAAAAAGAGGAGAAAAAATCAATTCAATGAATTTTGAGAGAAACCAACTTCCCTCTTATCTTCCTATATGTTATGAAACAAGAGATGAAGAGAAGAATTGTAGCTAAATCCAATGAAGTGGGACTCTTCTCATTAATGATACATATGTGGAGGAAATATGACAGAGATGGTTGTAGATAGGGATAGGGGCATCCATATTTGGGTTTATCCCAAATCACAACACTCTTTCTTGGATGTACGCTTTAATTATTGCCTCATTAAAAAAAATTTATGGAAAATTAATCTTTGGAAATAAATTCATAGTAAAAGAAAATAGTACAATAATATTCTTCAGAAATATGATTATTCAGGAATCCAAGTGGGCGCAAGCTACACTCTCTTTAAAAAAACTTTCGACGATAAAATACAGTGAAAAAAAATCTTATCGAAGAAAAAGAGTATAATGCACAAAGATATATTTTGATATGTCTCCATTAGCATCTTCAGGATTCTTGCATCTACAGGATGCTCCCCTTCAAAAAAATATTACATTTAGTTGTTATATCAATCCAAATAAAAAATTAACCTCCCAATACATTTGAATATTGCATCTCACCCCAATACATTATTTGCCTATACATTATATGCATTATACTTATATCATTATGGAGAGTTTGTAGGCTTTTATTTGGGATTCTTGGAAGCTCCCAACTCTCCCTGATATGTTAAAACTATTGAAATCATAGCCATGCACATTCTCTATTTGCTTCAGTAAGTGCAAGAATGATTGGTCGAGGCGGTTGCTGTCACGACCCGCACCTGGATATACTGGTACGAATACGTGGGCCACGCCCAGCCTACGTCGCAGTATCGACGGTAGAGCACTGTCAAGTACCTGATACTAACTACAACATCTAAAAGATCCATAACCATAAAAGTACTCATATCACATCACAAAAGCTAGGAAAGCTAAGACAAGAAATAATAACAATATCACTAGAACAACTAGACTCTACAAGATCATAAATGACATGAATGTGTCGGAGGCATAAACCGACAATGAAATATGAATCTAAAGAAAAAATGGCATAGAGTTCCCAGAACAACTCACTGTAAATGGAACCTCGACATCTGTCACAGCTAGCATCATCCTGTAGTCCAATAATGGGGGGGCATAACAATCCTAATATTTGTCAACGTATCCAGTCAGGATGGGAACGAGCACATCAGCTAACAACAGTTCACAAAATATGACAAAAGCTACAAGACTGTTGTTTGCCATAAAAAAATCAAAGACATGTATTACAGAACACTGAAATTGATTGCAAACTGGCTTGTACAAAGGAAAGCCTAGAAAGAAATCCTAGGAAACAATCTAAGTACAATTGCTTAGTTTTGATTCTAGGGGGTGACGGTGGAGGCTCGAAAAAGTGCTATCAACTCTGCCTTACTCCGTGGACTATCTGATGCAGTCTCTAGCTCGTGAAGAAATTGCTTTTTTTTCTTGAAGGTTGTCAGCCTTTTGTAGGGGTATGGCACCCTGTTATTTATAATAGAATGTATGTTGAGCCGCATAGATAGCTTACGGCCACGTGGCTGATTAGCACGCGAAGACCCGCCCTTTGGCTGCCATCTGTCGATTTGTTAGAATTTTGTTGCAGCAAATCTGGGTAGTTAAGGACTTGGTCAGATTGCCACGTGTCCTGTTGCGGGGAGCTGCATAGTTATTTCAGTCTTCGATCTGTACTTTGGCCGCATAAAGCTCATGCGGCTTGGATCACAATTACTCTTGGCTGCATGAAGTTTGGAGATTTTGGGGCCGTATATGTCTGAGCCGTGTAAGGTTCATGCGGCTTCGATGACACTCTTCTGGCCGCATGAAGGCGTACGAACCCTGCTTTTGGGCGACGTCTCACGTCTTGTCATGACCCGCACCCTAGAGTTAGGGCACGAGAACGTAACAACGCCCAGCCTACGCCACAGTGTCGACGGTAGAACGCTGTCCTAGGTCTCAATGCATCTAACAGTATAAGACTAAACAGTTTATACTCCCCAAATGGGGGTAACATAGCAGAATGTAAACTCAATCACATCTAAGGTAGAGCATAAAGGAAGATAGATAAAACATGAAATCGAAAAGAGATACAACAGATAGAAGTCTAAGTGTCTAAGATACAAACTCAGAATACATCTCAAAACCCAAATACAGTAATCCATAAATACAACTCAAGATGACTGAAAATAAACTATAAGCAAAAACCCTAGCTATCTATGCAACCTCTACTGTCTCCTCTAGGCTAGTAGGCAACCACCAGGCTATCTGTAAAATTTATCAACAGGTCCAGTCAGGACAGGAGCGAGCACATATCTCTCAAACAGTTCATAGCAGGTTAGGAGTATAAATCATGCAATAGAGTAAAATACAGGAAGTGCTGAATGGAAGTACGAGTAAACAGGAGATATTTTGTAACTGAAAGTAAATACATGATAGTAGAGACTGTAAGTGGCTACGTGATTTAGAGTACAATATGGCTATGTAAACGGCTTAGGGGCACATGAATACAACTAAGGAGGCACATGAATACAGCTATAAGGGATAGTGTTCACATAACCAATTCTACTCATCCCGCCCCAATCAATACACAAGGATCCATTCAAGTTACGTTATAGGCACATGAATACAGCTAAGTTACGTGAACTCATGTAATGAGTAGTACATGAGGCACATGATAAGGCACATGAAAGCACATGAGAACATGTAAAAACATGAACTAGTACGAGTACAAGGAGTACCTGATGTACATGATAAAGTACATGAACATAAAATACCCGATGCACCCGTAGAGGGATAACATCTCAGGAAAGGATCCATATAGTACTAATCCGTGAAGATACGTGTCAGCATCAAGTAGAGTAATCTAGAGCAAGAATATAATCCAGGTAAGTATGAAAAGATCAGAAAATATACTCGCCTGATATCTGAATGTCCAAGGTAAAGATACTGTCCGAGGAGAGGTATCTGGCTCCTAATTAGAACAGCACAAGTCACAACATGTCCAGAAGGGTAATATAAAGCACTATAATGCATTTTACATGAATCTAGGTCAAACTAGGCCAAAGTCAACCCTTGGTCAACTCTGGTCAACTGCACTAGTCAAACTAGGTCAAACTAGGACATGTCCTAACCCAGCAAGTCTTACTAGGCCTAACCAAGACTATCCTAGCAAGCACACATCAATACAAGGCTATACAAGCCAACATACACCCAACTTTATATAGCATGCAATTATTCAATACTCAAATAGGCAAGAATTCACATTGGATATACATTAGGTAATCTATTACTTTAAGCTATATATGCCTACACATATATACACATGCATATATTGGTATTCAACATTAGGTCTATAATCATGGCATTTCAAATGGTTATATAAACTTATATATTACAACACAATATGCTAACATATATATAATATACATACATAGCTAAGTTAACTATATTCATAAATACTTATTTAAGAGGCTATGTGTGTGTATGTGAACATGGCAAAGGGGCAAGTGAGGGTTAAATGGACATACATAGTGTATACATATCAAAGAGTGTCAAAGTGTAAGTGAACAATGTGTCAAGTGTGATAGTGTCAACATAGTGTAAGGGGGTACATGAGGTAATATAGGATTTGTGTTAACATAGAGCATTACATCTCATTAACTTGTATATTGCATACATTAATCTATTATTACATTACATTCATGCTTGCATTCATTCACCATTCATTTATTCTCTTGCACCACTATATGCACCATACATTACATACTATGGAACCTACATATTTATTACAAGCCATACTTATACATGCTTACATTAGATAGGATACTTACACCTCATACATCATTTATTTAAATATTCACTCATGCTTGCATTCTCTATTTAATTACATAATGTATATACATTAACATGGGTTAAAATCAAATAGAACATTATATTACACACAAGGGTGCACAAAATGTATATGTCGAATAGTAACTCCTACTAATAATCAATACTGTACCATCTCAGCATGAATTAAAATCTAGGATTAAAGTATGTTATAGATCTATGTGTTAGCTTTCTGAAACTTCAAACGGATCGCGTTTTCGTTTCCGGAAACTCCCGGAATCGCGAAAACACCGAAAACGTGTTTGTCTTTCGTACAGCTGACACTCAAATAATTCTCCAGAAAGTTATAGAAAGAATTAGGCCTATTAATACATGTTTTTGGAAAGCTAACTTTAATACGCTTCTTTTAAAAAAAAGGAAGATTAAACCGAGCTTTGAGCTAGAAGTTATGACATTTCTAAGTTAGGGCTGAAATTAAAAACGTGGATAAAAATCATGACGGATTTGGGTTGTTTGAGACAAAAGAACACAAGTATATAACATAATATATCAAGAACTCACTCTCTACACTAATATATATATATGAGACACTATAGAACACATCTCCAATACAAAAATATGAGATTAAACATGTAATAATTCATTCATACATAACAACAACACATAGTGTGTCCAAATTTGGGATTTTCCCACATGGACACAACCACAACACAAAGGACACTCCTATGACCTCCAAATGGACACGAAATGGACACAAATGGAGATACAACCATAGGGGTCATTCCTATGGGTTCAAAACAGACCTATATGCATGAGAAAATGAAAAGAAGAAGGGATTTATACCTCCCGGTAGATCGAATCGAAAAAAAAGCCTTCCCGGAGCGACACCGACACGTAGAGATTCCAAAAGGACACGAACGAACTCCGAATCCTCCCAAACTTGGGTAGCTTCCTCCTTGGCTAGAATGGAGAAGGAAAGAAGAAGATTTGGTGGCAAAATGGAAGGATTTGGTGGAGAAATTGCTAGGAATTGCTCTCTAGGAATTTGGGGAAGAACAAGAGAGAGTGTGTGGATGAGAATAATGAAATGAACTTTAGCCTATCCTCTCCCAAAGTGGCTGGCCATATGGGGCTATTTGTCCTATTATGGTAAGGTCCAAAATGCCCCCACTAACCTATTCTATGAGTATTAGGAAAGGGCTAATTGGTTGGGGCTAAATTAGTCATTCTAAAGTCTCTAATCACACTAACCTTATCCATAATAATTAGTCTAACCTCTAACTAAAATATTTCTATCATGTAGACTAAAATTAATATCATGTGGGCCATGCCTAACTAGTGTGTGGGTCCCACTAGAGTCAAACTACCCCCGGGTCCCCGTTTCAAGTCGGATTGAGTTAAAATTCGAACCCGACTCAAATAACCCCAAAACAATATCATAAATAATAAAATAATATCAAAATAATTCAAAGAGGTCAAATACAAAAATATCCTTAGGCCAAAAATGAAATTAAAATATTATAATCACATGGTTAGGCTCTAGGTCAAACAGTCTCTAGGGTTTCACTAGCAAAACGTCAAAACCACAAGTCATTGATTTAAATAATTTTAAAATGATTTAAAATCACCAAAAATTATATCATGAATTAAATATCATTATTAAAATAATTATAAACACGAACTTCCAAAATTACCCTTATTTGGGAAACTGGGTGCTACAACTCTACCCACCTTAGAAAAATTTCGTCCTCAAAATTTAAGATCGATAGTACTCCTTCTAGAGCCTCTAACCTACCCAATATCTAAGGTAACACTTCCTAACACTAGAATAATAAACGGACATCTAAAAAGTGTCAATCTAGGAATAGCTCCAATACTGCTCTGCTTGTCACGACCCGCACCCTAGAGTTAGGGCACGAGAACTTAACAACGCCCAGCCTACGCCGCAGTGTCGGCGGTAGAACGCTGTCCTAGGTCTCAATGCATCTAACAGTATAAGACTAAACAGTTTATACTTCCCGAATGGGGATGACATAGCAGATACAGACTCAATCACATCTAAGGTAGAGCATGATGAGGATAGATAAAACATGAAATCCAAAAGAGATACAGGAGATAGAAGTCTAAGTGTCTAAGATACATAAACCCAGAAATACATCTCAAAGCTCAATACAGTAATCCATAGAATAAATACAACTCAATACAACTGAAATAACTAACTATACAACCTCTACTGTGTCTCCTCTAGGCTAGCAGGCAACCTCTAGGCTATCTGTAAAATTTATCAACAGGTCCAGTCAGGACAGAAACGAGTACAACTCATCAAGAAATCTCAATTAAATGACAGAGAACTATAAAGCAGTTATAAACATTTTTATTGATGAAATATGGCAGTTTGTATACAGGTGGTGGTATAGAGAAACAGTTAAGATGCAAGGAAAGTAAGATAAGTAAAAACAAGAGAAGAAACATAGCAATAAGGACTGTAAATAGAAACTAGCTGAACTAGAGCAACATGATATAAGTCCAGAATGTAAATATAATCAAGTGCAAAACCTAAGTAAACCAGACAACATGAATCTGATACCAGGTGATTCCAGTACAAGATGAGTCCGGTATATGGTGAGTCCAGTTGGTGATCAAAGGTTCCAGGGTGAGTCCAGCCTATACTCTAACAGTGTGTTTTAAAATATCGGGATCGACATGTGAACGGCTGTAGGTAATACGGCACACCGCACACTCGACCAAGTGTGGGATGGCTATCGTTCCAGTATAATTCCAAGGGAGTGGTTCTAGTATTTGGGTATGTTCACATGCCTATTCCAATATTTCCCCGCCCACGAGTACAAGTGAATCCAGAAAACGACACGAGAATCGAGATGAGTCCAGCCAAACATAATGATACCAGCAAAAGATTCCAGAGTGATTCCAGTAGGTGGTTCCAGTAGTGATTCCAGTAGGTGATGCAAGTAGTGGTTCCAGAAGGTGATGCCAGTAGTGGTTCCAGAAATAGAGGCCAGACAAATAGTATGTGTGTCGCATACATGAATCCAGAAATATACATACGTGTTGTAAGAATCACATAAAACTATCTAGAACTGAAGTACAGTAATTGACAAGTAAATGAAAGATTTATCAGAGAATGTACTCGCCTGATGTCTGAATGTCCAAAGTAAATATACTGTCCGATGAGAGGTGTCTGGCTCCTAATTAGAACAGCACAAGTCACAACATGTCCAGAAGGGTAATATAAAGCACTACAATACATTCTACATGAATCTAGGTCAAACTAGGCCAAAGTCAACCCTTGGTCAACTCTGGTCAACTGTACTAGTCAAACTAGGTCAAACTAGGTCATGTCCTAACCCAGCAAGTCTTACTAGGCCTAACCAAGACTATGCTAGCAAGCACACATCAATACAAGGCTATACAAGCCAACATACACCCAACTCTATATAGCATGCAATTATTCAATACTCAACTAGGCAAGAATTCACATTGGATATACACTAGGTAATCTATTACTTTAAGCTATATATGTCTACACATATATACACATGCATATATTGGTATTAACATTAGGTCTATAATCATGGCATTTCAAATGGTTATATAAACTTATATATTACAACACAATATGCTAACATATATATAATATACATACATAGCTAAGTTAACTATATTCATAAATACTTATTTAAGAGGCTATGTGTGTGTATGTGAACATGGCAAAGGGGCAAGTGAGGGTTAAATGGGCATACATAGTGTATACATATCAAAGAGTGTCAAAGTGTAAGTGAACAATGTGTCAAGTGTGATAGTGTCAACATAGTGTAAGGGGGTACATGAGGTAATATAGGATTTGTGTTAACATAGAACATTACATCTCATTAACTTGTATATTGCATACATTATATCTATTATTACATTACATTCATGCTTGCATTCATTCATCATTCATTTATTCTCTTGCACTACTATATGCACCATACATTACATACTATGGAACCTACATATTCATTACAAGCCATACTTATACATGCTTACATTAGATAGGATACTTACACCTCATACATTATTTATTTAACTATTTACTCATGCTTGCATTCTCTATTTAATTACATAATGTATATATATTAACATGGGTTAAAATCAAATAGAATATTATATTACACACAAGGGTGCACAAAATGCATATGCCGAATAGTAACTCCTACTAATAATCAATACTGTACCATCTCAGCATGAATTAAAATCTAGGATTAAAGTATGTTATACATCTATGTGTTAGCTTTCCGAAACTTCAAACGGATCGCGTTTTCGTTTCTGGAAACTTCCGGAATCGCGAAAACACCGAGAACGCGTTTGTCTTTCGTACAGCTGACACTCAAATAATTCTCCAGAAAGTTACAGAAAGAATTAGGCCTATTAATACATATTTTTGGAAAGCTAACTTTAATACGATTCTTTTAAAAAAAATGGGAGATTAAACCGAGCTTTGAGCTAGAAGTTATGACATTTCTAAGTTAGGGCTGAAATTAAAAACGTGGATAAAAATTATAACGGATTTGGGTAGTTTGAGACAAAAGAACACAAGTATATAACATAATATATCAAGAACTCACTCTCTACACTAATATATATATATGAGACACTATAGAACACATCTCCAATACAAAAATATGAGATTAAACATGTAATAATTCATTCATACATAACAACAACACATAGTGTGTCCAAATTTGGGGTTTTCCCACATGGACACAAACACAACATAAAGGACACTCCTATGACCTCCAAATGGACACGAAATGGACACAAATAGAGATACAACCATGGGGGTCATTCCTATGGGTTCAAAATAGACCTATATGTATGAGAAAATGAAAAGGAGAAGGGATTTATACCTCCCGGTAGATCGAATCGAAGAAAAACCTTCCCGGAGCGACACCGACACGTAGAGATTCCAAAAGGACACGAACGGGCTCCGAATCCTCCCAAACTTGGGTAGCTTCCTCCTTGGCTAGAATGGAGAAGGAAAGAAGAAGATTTGGTGGCGAAATGGAAGGATTTCGTGGAGAAATGGAAGGATTTGGTGGAGAAATTGCTAGGGATTGCTCTCTAGAAATTTGGGGAAGAACAAGAGAGAGAGTGTGGATGAGAATAATGAAATAAACTTGAGCCTATCCTCTCCCAAAGTGGCTGACCATATGGGGCTATTTGTCCTATTATGGTAAGGTCCAAAATGCCCCCACTAACCTATTCTATGAGTATTAGGAAAGGGCTAATTGGTTGGGGCTAAATTAGTCATTCTAAAGTCTCTAATCACACTAACCTTATCCAAAATAATTAGTCTAACCTCTAACTAAAATATTTCTATCATTTGGACTAAAATTAATATCATGTGGGCCATGCCTAACTAGTGTGTGGGTCCCACTAGAGTCAAACTACCCCCAGGTCCCCGTTTCAAGTCGGATTGAGCTGAAATTCGAACCCGACTCAAATAATCCCAAAACAATATCATAAATAATAAAATAAATTTTAAAAATATTTCAAAAAATATAAAATGACAAAAATATTCCTGTTCCTGAAAACTGGGGATGACAAATTCCTCGAAATTAAAACCAAACAATAGTAAAATGTCAAAATCACAAGTCATAATTTTAAATAGTTTAAAAATGATTAAAAATCACCAAAAATCATAATATGAAATAATAATCAATAAATAATAATTATAATTACAAAATTTTAAAATTACCCTCATCTGGAAAACTGGGTGTTACAATCCTACCTACCTTATAAAAATTTCGTCCTCGAAATTAAGATGATCGCACCCCCTTCTATGTCAAACATAGTCAAGGGTCAATCACTAGTCAATTTCTCAACATCCAAGTACTTGGTCATCAACTGGTCAACTTCTTAGGGTTTTACCTATGCTAGCTATCTAGGTGTCGACAACTAGAATTTAGCAAAAGAGAAACTCTATAATAGACTAGCTCTTAACTTCCCAATCCTATCAAGTCACCTATAACTAAATACCTACAAGCTAAGCACATGAATACCAAATACCACATATATATATATATGCTCAAGAACAACAACCCATCACA
Organism: Iris pallida; assembly: GCA_029216955.1. Classification (NCBI taxonomy): domain Eukaryota; kingdom Viridiplantae; phylum Streptophyta; class Magnoliopsida; order Asparagales; family Iridaceae; genus Iris; species Iris pallida. The sequence continues at coordinate 11,928,801 of JANAVB010031419.1, forward strand.
TATATCCTAAGTATATCATCTATATATATACATGACTGATCAACCAAGGGTTAAGGCAGACTAAACTTATAAGGGTCTGAAACAATGCTTAGAACTAGGCTAAGGATGAATGGTCTGAATCAAGGGGACATGGTATCTAGTGAAGGGTCTGCATACTGCCTATAAAGGTGATCAACACAAAGGAACTCAACACGAAGGGAACTTAACTAAAATGGAAAACTAAACCAAGTATAGGCTAAACAACATGTTTATAACCCTATACAACAATCGCCTATAGATACCAACTAACCTATATCCCATATGCCAATATCATCTGCAATCTATCTATGCAAATAGACCTTTCGGTCTTAGGTGAAACTACAACTATACTCAAAGGCAGGCTCTGGTCATGGGTGCCTCACTGGAAAAGGTAAGGGAAAGTAGTAATAATCATCAAGGATGTAAGGCATACTAACATCCTATGTGTAACTGGTTGGTATTATAGATAACATGAGAATTATCTGCAATGGGTTACTATTCTAACACCAATGCTAACTATCACCTCTAGGGTACAGACACTCTACAAGTCATCATACCATTATACTATGAAGGAACTACCTACGAATAAGCTCTACAAAACTAAATATCCCTACTCATAAGTCATTTATAACAATCAAAAGGGTATGATGTTTAAACCTTCTCAAGATACAATCTGTTAATCATATGCGTCTGTCCAAAAATCATGTTGTCCAAAGTCTTCATCATGCTAGTGAGCAAGGCTACGATAATCACAGAGTCCTTGACTAAGGTACATACCTCTAGGTTCATGGTATTTAAAATTTTTGTACTGCCGCATGCGACGGCAAAAACCTTAAATTCCCATACCCGAGAATACATTCAAAATCTGACTACATGTCCTCACTATGCCAACTAACATGACTATCGAGGATTCTAGATTCCATGATTTAGGCGACCTAGCCCATATGATTTTCTCAGAAGAAAAAAATAAACACAACAAAAGAGTAACATGACAAAATTAATCAATCAACAAGGAACAGATGGAATCGGATTTCAAGGTAATTATAAAAGACAATTGCGGGAATGGAATTGAGAAGAACGGAACTTGCAGCAAGATCTCCAATGGTCTGCGCATCCTTGACTGTTCTGACGATAGCTCGCCCTGCTAGTTTTTCCTGGTCTGCTGCTGATGCTGCATGAATCACCGCTGCTGAGAGAAATCAGAAATGACGGAAGAAAATCTCTGTACAGATAGAGATGCACCTCCAATGTAGCAGAAACGCCAACCTGAGTCGATACAACAAAAGCTGCGGTCTCGAGGCCCTGATGAACAGGACGAGAGGTGGCCAGCCTCTCGATAGTATCCTCCGAACCAGAGCGATGAAATCGCCTTCATAACCATCATGAAGACGGGTCAAACCAAAAAGCAATTACTGAGAATGAAGCAAAAAAAATCAAGGAAGGACAGTTTATATTCAAAGGAAATCAATAAGCAGCAATTGGATAAAAGGAATCTGATTAAGAGTTTTTCCTAATGTGATTGAGTACCCCAAAAATAATCCTAATCCTACTGCAGGCTGTAGTGATAATCTAGTTCGAATACCACTACATAACTCGACCTGCATCGGCCACCACTAAAAACGTGTCACGACCCGCACCCTAGAGTTAGGGCACGAGAACGTAACAACGCCCAGCCTACGCCGCAGTGTCGACGGTAGAACGCTGTCCTAGGTCTCAATGCATCTAACAATATAAGACTAAACAGTTTATACTCCCCGAATGGGGGTGACATAGCAGATACAGACTCAATCACATCTAAGGTAGAGCATGATGAGGATAGATAAAACATAAAATCCAAAAGAGATACAGGAGATAGAAGTCTAAGTGTCTAAGATACATAAACCCAAAAATACATCTCAAAGCTCAATACAGTAATCCATAGAATAAATACAACTCAATACAACTGAAATAAGTAACTATACAACCTCTACTGTGTCTCCTCTAGGCTAGCAGGCAACCTCCAGGCTATCTGTAAAATTTATCAACAGGTCCAGTCAGGACAGGAACGAGTACAACTCATCAAGAAATCTCAATTAAATGACAGAGAACTATAAAGCAGTTATAAACAGTTTTATTGATGAAATATGGCAGTTTGTATACAGATGGTGGTATAGAGAAACAGTTAAGATGCAAGGAAAGTAAGATAAGTAAAAACAAGAGAAGAAACATAGCAATAAGGACTGTAAATAGAAACTAGCTGAACTATAGCAACATGATATAAGTCCAGAATGTAAATGTAATCAAGTGCAAAACCTAAGTAAATCTAGACAACATGAATCTGAACCAGGTGATTCCAGTACAAGATGAGTCCGGTATATGGTGAGTCCAGTTGGTGATCAAAGGTTCCAGGGTGAGTCCAACCTATACTCTAACAGTGTGTTTTAAAATATCGGGATCGACATGTGAACGGCTGTAGGTAATACGGCACACCGCACACTCGGCCAAGTGTGGGATGGCTATCGTTCCAGTATAATTCCAAGGGAGTGGTTCCAGTATTTGGGTATGTTCACATGCCTATTCCAATATTTTTTCGCCCACGAGTACAAGTGAATCCAGAAAACGACACGAGAATCGAGATGAGTCCGGCCAAACATAATGATACCAGCAAAAGATTCCAGAGTGATTCCAGTAGGTAGTTCCAGTAGTGATTCCAGTAGGTGATGCAAGTAGTGGTTCCAGAAGGTGATGCCAGTAGTGGTTCCAGAAATAGCGGCCAGACAAATAGTATGTGTGTCGCATACATGAATCCAGAAATATACATACGTGTTGTAAGAATCACATAAAACTATCTAGAACTGAAGTACAGTAATTGACAAGTAAATAAAAGAACTATCAGAGAATGTACTCGCCTGATGTCTGAATGTCCAAAGTAAATATATTGTCCGATGAGAGGTGTCTGGCTCCTAATTAGAACAGCACAAGTCACAACATGTCCAGAAGGGTAATATAAATCACTACAATGCATTCTACATGAATCTAGGTCAAACTAGGCCAAAGTCAACCCTTGGTCAACTCTGGTCAATTGTACTAGTCAAACTAGGTCAAACTAGGTCATGTCCTAACCCAGCAAGTCTTACTAGGCCTAACCAAGACTATGCTAGCAAGCACACATCAATACAAGGCTATACAAGCCAACATACACCCAACTCTATATAGCATGCAATTATTCAATACTCAACTAGGCAAGAATTCACATTGGATATACACTAGGTAATCTATTACTTTAAGCTATATATGTCTACACATATATACACATGCATATATTGGTATTAACATTAGGTCTATAATCATGGCATTTCAAATGGTTATATAAACTTATATATTATAACACAATATGCTAACATATATATAATATACATACATAGCTAAGTTAACTATATTCATAAATACTTATTTAAGAGGCTATGTGTGTGTGTATGTGAATATGGCAAAGGGGCAAGTGAGGGTTAAATGGGCATACATAGTGTATACATATCAAAGAGTGTCAAAGTGTAAGTGAACAATGTGTCAAGTGTGATAGTGTCAACATAGTGTAAGGGGGTACATGAGGTAACATAGGATTTGTGTTAACATAGAACATTACATCTCATTAACTTGTATATTGTATACATTAATCTATTATTACATTACATTCATGCTTGCATTCATTCATCATTCATTTATTCTCTTGCACCACTATATGCACCATACATTACATACTATGGAACCTACATATTCATTACAAGCCATACTTATACATGTTTACATTAGATAGGATACTTACACCTTATACATCATTTATTTAAATATTTACTCATACTTGCATTCTCTATTTAATTACATAATGTATATACATTAACATGGGTTAAAATTAAATAGAACATTATATTACACACAAGGGTGCACAAAATGCATATGTCGAATAGTAACTCCTACTAATAATCAATATTGTACCATCTCAGCATGAATTAAAATTTAGGATTAAAGTATGTTATAGATCTATGTGTTAGATTTCTGAAACTTCAAACGGATCGCGTTTTCGTTTCCGGAAACTCCCGGAATCGCGAAAACACCGAGAACGCGTTTGTCTTTCATACAGCTGACACTCAAATAATTCTCCAGAAAGTTATAGAACGAATTAGGCCTATTAATACATGTTTTTGGAAAGCTAACTTTAATACGCTTCTTCTAAAAAAATGGGAGATTAAACCGAGCTTTGAGCTAGAAGTTATGACATTTCTAAGTTAGGACTGAAATTAAAAACGTGGATAAAAATCATGACGAATTTGGGTAGTTTGAGACAAAAGAACACAAGTATATAACATAATATATCAAGAACTCACTCTCTACACTAATATATATATATATATATATATATATATATATATATATATATATATATATATATATATATATATATATATATATATATATATATGAGACACTATAGAACACATCTCCAATACAAAAATATGAGATTAAACATGTAATAATTCATTCATACATAACAACAACACATAGTGTGTCCAAATTTGGGATTTTTCCACATGGACACAACCACAACACAAAGTACACTCCTATGACCTCCAAATGGACACGAAATGGACACAAATGGAGATACAACCATGGGGGTCATTTCTATGGGTTCAAAATAGACCTATATGCATGAGAAAATGAAAAGAAGAAGGGATTTATACCTCCCGGTAGATCGAATCGAAGAAAAGTCTTTCCGGAGCGACACCGACACGTAGAGATTCCAAAAGGACACGAACGAGCTCCGAATCCTCCCAAACTTGGGTAGCTTTCTCCTTGGCTAGAATGGAGAAGGAAAGAAGAAGATTTGGTGGCGAAATGGAAGGATTTGGTGGAGAAATTGCTAGGGATTGCTCTCTAGAAATTTGGGGAAGAACAAGAGAGAGAGAGTATGGATGAGAATAATGAAATGAACTTGAGCCTATCCTCTCCCAAAGTGGCTGGCCATATGGGGCTATTTGTCCTATTATGGTAAGGTCCAAAATGCCCCCACTAACCTATTCTATGAGTATTAGGAAAGGGCTAATTGGTTGGGGCTAAATTAGTCATTCTAAAGTCTCTAATCACACTAACCTTATCCATAATAATTAGCCTAACCTCTAACTAAAATATTTCTATCATGTAGACTAAAATTAATATCATATGGGCCATGCCTAACTAGTGTGTTGGTCCTACTAGAGTCAAACTACCCCCGGGTCCCCGTTTCAAGTCGGATTGAGTTGAAATTCGAACCCGACTCAAATAACCCCAAAACAATATCATAAATAATAAAATAATATCAAAATAATTCAAAGAGGTCAAAAGCAAAAATATCCTTAGGCCAAAAATGACAATTAAATATCATAATCACATGGTTAGGCTCTAGGTCAAATAGTCTCTAGGGTTTCACTAGCAAAACGTCAAAACCACAAGTCATTGATTTAAATAATTTTAAAATGATTTAAAATCCCCAAAAATCATATCATGAATTAAATATTATTATTAAAATAATTATAAACACGAATTTTCAAAATTACCCTCATTTGGGAAACTGGGTGCTACACGTCTTATCTTTTTTCTTTTCGAAGTGTCAGAACTGTCATTTTTGTCAGTTTTGTCAAGACTTGTCAGCTTTATCAGTCGAACTGCTCCTCTTGGCCGCATATCTTCCTTCTGTAGCTGTTTGTTGATGGGCCTCATATGTCATTGAACCAATCATACGGCTTTCCTTCATGCGGACCTGTTTGGCCCAAAGTACCTATGCGACAATTTGTAATCTGTATGAACCCCATATTTTTTATGCTTCTACAAGACCCCCTTCAAAATTTTCAAATTACAAATTTGGAATACTTTGAATAAGAAGCATGGTAAGTACAGTTGTTTTAGGTGTGGCAATCCTATCAAAGGTAGCACGGACGTGATAGGTTTGGGTACTTTCGCTAGGAATTTTATGTGGACTTATCATCCTCAGCATACCTTGGTTTTAGGTACAAATAATAAGTTGAGAGAGGGAACCAACATATTTACTCAGAGGTGATATGGACATGGTAAATATGAGGTTGATGGTAATGAGAACATGGTGGGATTGGACTCAAATAAGAATACATAGAACAACTCAAAGGTAATATGGACGTAGAAGTTCTACGTAACGGATAATGAATGCCACGGGACAACTGGGTTCCAGAAGCATATGATTGTGAAGAAATGGGTGCATGTACTAGAGGACCTAATACAACATTTGTGGTCAACAGAGGACATTTGTGGACCTATTATCCTTCTTAGGTACTGGCGGTGCGAGTACAGATAATAAGTGGAGAGAAAACCAACATATTTACTCAAAGGTAATGAGGACGTGGTAAATATGGGTCTAAAGTAGAGCCTTCCTACTCAGAGGTAATGAGGACGTGGTAGGAGTGGGCCTAATGAGGATACATAGAACAACTCAGAGGTGCTATCAACGTGGAAGTTCTATGTATTGGGTGATTTATTTGTGATAGATGGAAAAACAACTCAGAGGTAATATGGACGTGGTTATTTTTCTCGTCGGGGGAACTTTGTGGACCTATTACCCTTTTTGTGCACTGATGGTGCGAGTAATAGATTAGGACAAGTTTTATGGACCTACTACCCTTTTGTGCACCGGTGGTGCGGGTAATAGATTTTGAAGCAAATTTTTGGTGGAGAAAAGCTATGACCAGGAAGTTCATAGATACGACCAAGAGATGAGATATGAATTCATTTGAAGTAGTCATAGAGTAAGTTCAGTGGTACCTGAGGGTACATAACTCAACAATTTGGAAGATTTGAAGTCAGAGTGTAAGTTCAGCGATACCAGAGGGTATATAACTCACAATCTGAGAGATAGTTGGAAGGTGTCGTTTAGACATAGTATTTCTTGAGGAACTTGCCGTTGATGGGCATCATGAGCAAGTCTCTATTTTGTTTTGCGAGATGGTATGCGCCGTTGGAGAATACGGTCTCGATGGTGAACGGACCCTCCCATTTAGGCTAGAATTTGCCGGGGATCTTGTGAGTCATGACCATTGGTCTGCGAATGGCCAAGACAAGATCGCCAATTTGGAATATTCTCTGTTTGACTTTCTTGTTGAAAGCCCGAGAGATGCGCGCTTGGTAGAACTCTATGCTTTGTTGAGCTTGTAAACGCTTCTCATCTAATGCTTCCAACCCTTGCAGCCGTCGGCGGTAGTTATCGTCCGCCGTTAACCGGTAGGTAAGGGCCACTCGAAGTGAGGGGATCTGAGTCTCTAATGGGAGGACTGTCTCACTTCCATAAACTAAGAAGAACGGTGTATTTCCTGTAGCCGTCCGGATTATCGTGCGATACGCCCATAAGCACTTGCCAAGTTTTTCATTCCAGTCGTGTTTGTTTGTTGACACAAACTTTTTGAGGAGCTTGATTATGGTTTTGTTGAAAGCTTCAGCCAGACCATTGGCCGATGGGGTTATATGCTGTCGAAGCCATGTTCTGAATTCGATTCTGGTCACAAAATCGATAGAAAGTGTGGCTTGCGAACTGCGGATATCATGAATAATCCTCTGTGGCAGTCCAAAACGGTAGATGACGTGATATTTTATAAAGCTAATCACGTTCGATGTCTTGACCTCTGCCAACGGAACAACTTTCGTCCATTTGGAGAAGTAATCGGTGATTACAAGTATGAACCGATGCCCTCTGGACGACGGCGGGGTGATTGGCCCAATGATGTCCATTCCTCATGCTTCGAATGGCCCAGAGGCAACTGTCGGATGCAAGAATTCAGATGGCAGATGTATGAAATCTATATGGATCTGGCAAGCCTTGCACTTCTTTGCATAATCAACTGCATCTGCAACCATTGTGGGCCAGTAATAACCCATCCGGCGAAGACGATCTTGTAATTTCGGGCCAGGTTGGTGAGCCTCACAAGTACCGTCATGAGCTTCACGTAGGGCTTCTTTGGCTTCTGTATTTGACAGGCATCTTAGTAGTAGCCCATCGTAGGATTGTCGATATAATATTTTTGTCTCCGTATCGTAGAAGAATCTGAGGGAGCGTCTTCTGATTGAGGTTGCTTCCTTCACATTCTCTGGCAAAATTCTATAGACCGCAAAGTTGATGAGCGGGCGTCTCCAGTCTTGTATGTCGTTGGTTATATGGGCGGAGTAACTCATACCCAGTTGAAGATTGTTCCTAGGGCAAACCAGTTCATGGCCTATTATGTCGACCAGATGATGAGTGTCATTTGGAAGCGCCAAGGAAGCGGCGAGACCTGCTAGTGCATCGGCTTCGATATTTTGAAGCCTAGGAACGTGTTCTATAAAGAACCCCTCCAAGGTTGTAATGATGGCAATTGTTGTCTCATAATAGGGAATTAGGTCCTCGTTACGAACCTCGTATGAACCTCAGATTTGGTTAACAACCAACTGTGAGTCACCATATGCTTCCAGGTGTCTGATCCCCACTTCTTTTGCGAGTTGGAGCCCGATGACTAGAGCATTATATTCGGCTACGTTGTTCAAATAGGGTTTTGTAAGAGAATACGTCTGATTGACTACTAGTCCAGAGGGGGAAATTAATACCACCCCGACTCCCACGACGATATCACCTTGTGGCCCCATTCTTGAAGCACCGTCGAAGAACATTCGCCAAATAGCGTCATGCGAAGTCATGTTCGAGGCGACGACTTCATCAAGAATTTCTTTATAAATTTTGGCTATTTCTGAGCCTGGATGGACTGCTAAGAAGTCAGCCAGGGCTTGACCTTTGATAGCCTTCTGCGGAACAAAAACCATATCTTATGGGGATAATGCCCAGGTGGCCAGACGAGAACTGAGTACGCCTGGCTTGGTCATGAGAACCCTGAGAGGATTAATTCATGAAATAACATGGATGGTCTGCCCTGTCACATAGTGTCGTATTTTCTGAATGGCGAACACTAGAGCAAGGTACTCATTCTCCACGACGGTGTACCTATGTTCCGGTCCTACCATCATCCGCTGAAATAGTAAATGGCTTGTTCATGTCCCGTGTCATTATTCTGTGCTAGCAGAGCACCGAGGGAGTGTTCCATCGCCCATACATAGAGCAAGAAGGGCTTTTTCGTGTATCAGTCGTAGAAAAGGTGAAGGTTGTTCAAGAAACGACCAGGCCCTCCTTGGAGAAGGACCTCCAGAAGTTGTCTCTTAAGTATGACAAGCTGAGCCGGGAGGAAGAGATTTACTTAACTCGTGAGGAGACCATCACTCGTGCTATGGCCAAAACTAACGAGCATATCCTCCAACTCCAGGCTAGGCTAACATCTCTGGGGACTGAGCTCCAAACCACTCATCAGGAGAGTGAGAAGATCTTGAAGGAGACTGATGAAGTCACACGAGCCTCTGCTACTTTGGAGGGAGCACTGAAGAAATTAGAAGAAAATTGGCAGGCTCGTGTGCATTTGGAGGACGCCGAAAGGGTATCCCAGGAAGCTGTCGAATCAAACTGAGAATTGAGCGCTCAACTGCGCAGCTGGAGGGCATCCTTAACAAGTTATGTGTTGCTGATGAGTAATGGATTTTGCTTTTCCTTCCCTCTTTTTCTCCTTTTTTTGTAATGGAGAATACATTCACTCCACTCTGAGGAGCTTGTAATAGAATTTTGATAAAGAATATCCCCTGGGAGGACTTTTTGTGGACCTATTGCCATTTTGTGCATTTTTTGAAAATGCAAGCAAATAGATTTGAAAGATATTTTGTGGACCTACTACCCTTTGATACACTGATGGTACGAGTAATAGATTAGGATAATTTTTGTGGACTTATTACCATTTTTGTGTACTGGCGATGCGAGTACTGATAACAAGTGGAGAGAAGACCGACATATTTACTCAGAGGTAATGAGGACATGGTAAATAAGGGTCTGAAGTAGAGCCTCCCTACTCAGAGGTAATGAGGACGTGGTAGGAGTAGGCCAAATGGGGATACGTTATCAACGTGAAAGTTCTATGTATTGGGTGATTTGTTTGTGATGGACGGGATAACAACTCACAGGTAATATGGACATGGTTATTTTTTCCCGTTGGGAAAATTTGTGGACCTTTTACCCTTTTTGTGCACTGATGGTGCGAGCAATAGATTAGGATAAGTTTTATGGACCTATTACCCTTCTGCGCACTGGTGGTGCGGGTAATAGATTTTGAAACAGAATCCAACAGGGGTGATATGGGCGTAATATATATGGTAGTCGAAACATCAAAGTGAAAGTTCAGAGGTATCAATATACATGACTTGTCACTCGTAGAGATGCAATACGTGTCCCCTCGGGGGAAAGAACGGAGTGTAAGTTCAGGGGTACCTGATGTACATAACTCGACACTCTAGGTAGTATATGCTTTCTCTTCTTATCCCCTTTTTTTAATAGGCAGCCTCTTATTGATGAGATAAGGAACTCTGTCCATGGGAATTACATCATCAGGAGAGGGGCTATCCACCTGTGTAACCAAGTATTTTGCGAGTTCTTCGTCCTCCTTGGCTACCCCCTGCGAGTATGGAGGTCGGGATGCCGTCTTGGGCAACTTGACCACCAAGGGTCGATCTTTGAAATATTGGCTTGCCTGAGTACGTCGGATCGACATTTAGTTGCCGGCTCGTTTTGGAAAGATGGGTGACAATTGGCTCGGCAAGGGATTTTGTGTCTTCCGATTGTCTTCGGATGGATTTTGGTAATTGGATCACCATCGGCCCTATGATGGACTTTGGCTCTTGATTTTGGGAGTCAGATGACCATTGGTTCTGACTGCGCAGCTTGAACGAGAGAACCAGGCACCTCTTCATGCAAGGTTGCAACAAGGGGCACGACTTTGCCTGATTTACGAGTCTAGGGTGAATTATCAGGGGTTCCTCTGGCCCTATGATGGTCTCTAGTTTGTTAATGATGTACTTCTTGGATTCTTCATATAAATAAGCCTCCGAAGAATAATAAGACTCAACCCCTTTGAAGGGATCAATATCGGCGAATTCGGTCCTCACGAAGCCGTGTCTATTGACATACTTGAAGCACTGGTGGAGGGTGGACGGCACGATCATATTGTCATGTATCCACTGATGCCCCAAGAGGATATTGTAGGGTGTGTCTACCTCTATGACGTAGCAGGTAACTTCCGTCTTCAGGTCACCAATCTGGCACTTCAACCGGATCTTCCCTAGGGGATAGCTCCTTTCTGAGTTAAAACCGCTAATAGCAGTATTAGTTGCTGCTAGGCAGTGCATAGAGATGCCAAGAAGTTGGAGCAGGCTTTTCGGGATGATGCTTATTGACGAGCCAGGGTCGATATGCATTCGATCTACCTTGATGTCGCCTATGTATCCAGTATAGTACAAGGGGCAATCATGCAAATTGGACTTGATCAACATGTCATGAGGAGTGAATATGATGTTGGACATTGCATATGTGCTATCGTCGTCTTGTAAATCTGCTGGCGGGTCTTCCCCTGGAGGCTTGACCTGGGCTAAGTAGGCGTCAGCATTCTGGAGTGCTTCGCTTAATGCGACACGAAGATCCTTGGAGATGTTGGCTTATTGGTCATGGTCAAACCTGATTTTAATAATTGATCAAACTCTGTCTCGATACATGAATCATTCAGATGTTTACTAACGACGTTTTGGACACTGACCAAATATGGATATCTACTCAGTTCAAGACCGAAGCTATTTGTCACTCAAGAATGTATTTCCTTCAAAGTAATATAATTTTTATTTTTATTGAGTCTAGGAATATATTGTACACCAAGTCGTACTGAAAAATAGGCTATCCTAAAAATCGTTTTCAAAACTGACCTATCTTTTTAAATGACCTATATTTTTGAAAAACATCTATTTTACAAAAAGCTTCTGAAGAACTTTTCAAAAAGCCAAAATTATTTTTCACAAAATCAACTGACCAAACCCTGACAGAACTCGGCCAGAGTTTGGCCAAGTTGAACGTTATGTGAACGTTTGATTTTGAACTTGGTCTCCCTTTAGTTGCGGTTGGTTACAAAGAGTTCTGTCCGAATTCTGCCCGAATTCTGTCAGAGTTCTGCTTTTGGAAAAACTATAAATAGAGAAGGATTTCGATCATTTCAAATCACCAATTCACTTTCAATCTCTTCTCTTCTAAAGCTTATATTTCTTCCAAAGAGTTCTAAAAAGCTTTTATTTTCAAATTCCAAGCCAGTTACAATCCTCTAGTCGATTTGCCAGTGCGGTACGGTCTAGAAGTTTTAGAGCGATTGTAATCAGAGGCTTGATTGAAGATTGACTCTTTACAATTGAATTTGGTCAAGTTCTTCGTATCAAAGCTCGCATCTGTAGAAGTTACAAGGACTTCGTATGAAAACTTGCGGGATTTTCCAATAGTGGATTCAACTGGAAGCTAGAGTTCTTCCGACTGGACTAGTCCTCACAAGAGGGAAACCAGTATAAATTTCGGTGTTTGCGTTTGCCTTCTGATCTCTTTTTTTCATTACAGTTATTTATTTTGTGATTATCATTATATCTGTGATCTAACTGCTGACAAGTTTTTAATTAGCAATATTCTGTTGCCTACTCTATTCACCTCCCTCTAGAGTATTCTGTTTTACGATTTTGTTCCTACAATTGGTATCAGAGCAGGTTATACAGGTAAAGCAAGGTAAAATTGCAGTTATATTCAATTATTTTTCTATTGATTATATAGATCACAACATTACACATACCAACTGTGAAATTCACAAGTGAAGGCCAAGCCACAAACAGACCTCCACTGTTTGACGGCACAAACTACACTTATTGGAAAACACGTATGAGTTTCTTCCTGAAATTTCTTGATTTTGACTTATGGTCTGTAGTTATTGATGGCTACAAAAAGCCTCATCGTATTAATGTTGATGGAGTTTTAGTTAAAAAATCCTATGACAAATACACAGAGAATGAAAAGAAAAAGGCCAATCTTGACACACGTGCTATTAACACTTTATTTTGTGCTTTAAACAGAACTGAATTTAACAGGGTGTCTACCTGCACAACATCAAATGAAGTATGGAAACTGCTCGAAGTAACCCACGAATGAACAACACAAGTTAAAGAGTCAAAGATCAGCAGACTTACTCAGGAGTACGAGGCGTTTAAAATGAAGCCAGGTGAATCAGTCACTCAGATGTTTACGAGATTCCTGGATATTATAAATCCTTTGTCTTTACTAGGCAAAGATTACAGTAACCATGAAAAGATTCGCAAACTTCTACGAGCTCTCACAAAGAACTGGATTCCAAAGGCTACAGCAATCATTGAAGGAAACGACCTCTCAACAATGTCTCTGGAAATACTCATGGGTAAGATACTCACTCACGAGTTAGAACTTCAAGACTTTAAAGATGCTACACCAAAGGAGAAGTCAGAGAAGTCGATCGCTCTCAAGGCTCAACATAGAAGAACTGTCGAAGATGACACTGACGACAACGAATCCGACTCTGAAGATCAAGCTCTTATGGTAAGGAAATTCAAGAAGTTTATGAGATTTAACAGGAGAACAAAAGACAGCAACAGCAACAACAACGAGGAAGATCCTATTTGCTACGGATGCAAAAAAAAAGGAAACATGAAGAAAGATTGTCCAATAGCATCATCATCAACAAAAAAAAGCAGCAAATATGACAAAGGCTACCTGAAGAAATCTACATCAAGGAAGTATGCCAACACAAGCATATGGCATAAAAGTGAAGCCAGCGATCTAGAAGACGAACAATCAGATGATGCTACAAATGTATGCTTGATGGCTTGCGATCAGGTAATCACTAATCCTCTATTTGATCCTTTTGATGATTTTACCTTTGAGCAACCAGGAGAGGCTTTCAGTGACCTGTTAAATGATTACAGGAAACTGCGTAGTAAATATGAAACCTCTAAGAAGGTACTCAAAGAGTACAAAGGTAAAATAGGAAGACTTACCGACCAACTAGATCATGTTAGAAATAATGACTCTTCAATTGAGTCTGGTGAGCTTTCATCTATTAAGTTGTTGTTACACAAGACTATCAAGTTATCCGAAGAAAAAGACCAAACTATTATCCAGTTAAAGGAAGACCTATCTAAGGAGAGAAAGAGTCTCCAGTGTGCACAAGTCAGAATAGAAACACTTATATCTGACTATACTAAATTAAATGACACTTCCAAAAAGTTGAAAATTAGTTTAGGAAAACGGCCTGAAGTTGCTGCTTCCTATTCTAATACGTGTCAATTACCGAATCATCGAAACACGCCCAAACCAAACACTGTCAGACCAAACCATACCAAACCTATGCCCAAGAAGACTAATAGGCATGCATTCTTCTACACTAGAAAACCAAAACCTACCAATCATGCACATCACACAACTTTCAACACTCAACATGCAAAATGTCATTATTGTGGCCTCATTGGTCATATATCTTCTGCATGTAGAATCAGAAAGTTAGTAGATTTAAATATTTATGCATGGATACCAAAAACTAACCAGTCAGGACCCTACAAGAAATGAGTACCAAGAGTTTCATCTGCAAATTGTTTTGTAGGTGGGACGTCCTTCACATGCTAGGAGCAAATGGATCCTCGACAGCGGTTGCTCACGGCACATGACCGGTGATGCTTCATTATTTGCAACACTGTCGAAGAAGAATAAAGAAGGATACGTCTCCTTCGGTAATAATTTAAAAGGATACATAATTGGTATCGATGACATTGGTAAGGCTCCCTATCCTGTGATTAAAGATGTCTGTCTAGTTACCGAGTTAAAACATAATCTGCTCAGCATAAGCCATTTAGCTGATCACGGTTATGGCATTAGCTTCATCAAAGACAAATTTACTATAGTTGATAGTTCAACTGGTAGTACTATCTTTGAAGGCATAAGGGAAGACAACATATGTGTTTTTTATTTGTTGGAAGATGCTAACAAAATAGGTAGATGTTTGATGGCCAAAACCATTGAGAGTCAACTATGGCATATGAGACTCGATCATGCAAACATGGATACAATTTCAAGACTATCTACAAAGAAATTGGTACGCGGCTTACCGGACATATCTTTCAAAAAGGATACGGTATGTAGTGAATGTGAAAAGAACAAAGCTATCCGATTCGCTTTTAAATCCAAGAACGTTGTAAGTACCACTAGACCTCTACAACTATTGCATATGGATTTATTTGGACCAAGTAGAATTGCTAGCCTAGGTGGTAAGTTATATGCATTTGTTATTGTAGATGATTTCTCCAGATATACATAGATTTATTTTCTTGCACGTAAGGATGCATTATCAGAATTCGTCACCTTTTGCAAGAAAGTATAGAATGAAAAATGGTTCATGATTACTCGCATTCGTAGTGATCATGGTGGCGAATTTAAGAATGCAGAATTCAAGCAATTTTGTGAAACACACGATTATTTACATAAATTCTCTTGCCCTAGGACTCCACAACAAAATGGAGTTGTGGAATGTAAGAACATGACTCTATCTGAAATGGCTAGAGTAATGTTAAACCAGTTTAGTCTACCTAGATACTTTTGGGCTGAAGCTGTCAATACAGCGTGCTATATTCTCAATAGGGTTCTAATTCGACCTATATCGAAGAAGACTCCCTATGAACTATGGTTTGATAGAACACCCAACGTTTCATATTTTAAGATTTTTGGTTGTAAATGCTTTATTCTTAATACTAAAGACAATCTGAGTAAATTTGATGAAAAGGCCGATGAAGGTATATTTTTAGGTTATGTAGCAAAGAGCAAAGGATAAAGAGTCTTCAACAAAAGAACCATGATCATCGAAGAATCAATCAATGTCAAGTTTCATGAGTTAAATCAACACTTAGACGATAACGACAATGAAGACGTAATTACACCAAGTACAGCTACTGCAAAACCTTCACACAAAGATGCAGAACCTTCACACCAAGCACCAGCTGAGTCTTCAAGCAAAGAAGCCGGAACTAGCAATCCTGAGGATACTCTAAAAGAGATAAGATCCTTGGCTGATCATCCAAAGGACTTGGTAATTTGTGAGATTACAAAGGGTGTAAGTACTCGTTCCTCTAATAAAGATATAGTTTCTTGTGTTGCTTTTATTTCGCAGTTTGAACCCAAAAATATTGAAGAAGCATGTAGTGATAATTTTTGGGTAGATGCTATGCAAGAGGAATTAAATCAATTCGAATGGAATCAAGTTTGGAAACTTGTTCCCAAGCCCATTGATCATCCGGTCATTGGCACCTGTTGGGTATTCCAAAACAAACTGAACGAGAATGGTTTAGTGACTCGTAATAAGGCTCAACTCGTAGCTCAAGGATACAATCAAGAAGAACGTATCGACTATGATGAGACTTATGCCCCAATTGTGAGATTAGAATCCATTCGCATGTTATGTGTATTTGTATGTTTTCATAATTTTAAGTTATTTCAAATAAATGTCAAAAGCGCATTTTGAATAGTTTTATAAAAGAAGAAGTTTATGTAGCTCAACCTCCTGGTTTTACTGATTTCAATAATCCTGATTATGTTTTCAAGTTGAAGAAAGCCTTATACGGATTGAAACAAGCTCCTCGAGCTTGGTACGATCATCTAAGCTCTTTTCTACTTGATAACGATTTTTCAAAGGGAAAGGTTGACACTACATTGTTTATAAAGTCTTTGAATAACAACATTCTTTTGATTCAAGTCTATGTAGATGATATTATTTTTGGATCTACCGATGAATCTTTTTGTCAAGAATTTTAAAAGTGTATGCAGAATGAGTTTGAGATGAGCATGATGGTAGCTGAAATTCTTTCTCGGACTGGAAATCAAACAAACCAACAATGGGATGTTCATAAATCAAGCAAATTACACAAAGGATCTATTAAAGAAGTTCGACCTGGAAGCAGTCAAGCCATTTAGCACTCCAATGGCGACTTCAACCAAGCTTGATACTGATGAACAAGGCAAACCCGTCGATAAATGTAAGATCGAGGTATGATCGGTAGCTTAATGTATTTAACTGCTAGTCGACAAGACATTATGTTTAGTGTTTGCTTATGTGCACGTTTTCAAGCCAATCCTAAGGAATCACATCTGTGCGCAGTTAAGCGTATCTTTCGATACCTTAAAGGCACTTCTTCTGTCGGCTTATGGTATCCCAAAACCACGTCATTTGACCTAACCGGTTATTCTAATGCTGATTTTGCCAGATGCAAAGTAGATAGAAAAAGTACCAGCGGCACATGTCATTTTCTAGGAAAAGCTCTAGTCTCTTGGTTTAGCAAAAAGTAAAATTCTGTCGCATTATCAAAATCGAGGCTGAGTATATCGCCGCAGGACGTCGTTGTGCACAAATTTTGTGGATGAAACAAACTTTAGAAGACTATGGATTGCATTTTTCACACATCCCCATTTTCTGTGATAACACTAGTTCTATTAATTTGACTAAGAATCCAATATGTCACTCTCGTACTAAGCATATCGAGATTCGACATTACTTTCTTAGAGATCATCAACAAAATGGAGATATAGACCTTGTATACATAGACACACAGAATCAATTAGCTGACATTCTCACAAAACCTCTAGCGAAAGATTGTTTCAATTATTTACGTCGAGAATTAGGAATTCTAGATGTCAATAATATTAATTAATTTTGTTTTATTAATTAGTTTATTCAATACTCAATAATTGTTTTCGAGACAAGCCTAAAAAGAGTCTGTCTATCACCACGACTACGGTCGAAGCGAAGAGGTATTTAAAAGTTCCCCGGTGAACCTCCGTTAGCTGGGACAGTACTCCTACAGCTAATCTGAAACAGAAGCTAAGTAAAAAATATTAATTTATAAAATAATATTAATTGTATTATTTGAAATTTAAAATTACTAAACTTTGAATTAAATATTTGAAATATATTGATGAAAAAGATGTGGCCCCATAATTTTTTTTTATATAGCAAGGCAATCGTTGGTGAATTCAGCCCGAGTTCGGTCCGAATTCGGCCAGAGTTCGGCTGGGTATATATATGTATCAGTCACAACCCGAGGCCCCCATCTTCTTCATTCTTCCAAACCACATCAAACAGCAGCAGCCGTGCCCCAAAAACCCTAGTTCTTCTCCACGTTCCTTCTTCCGATCTACATGGAGATCTTCGTCCAAAATTTGGATTCGTACGGAGAATCTCGAACTCTACAGCATACATGATTCTCGGAAGGTATTATTCCTTCTCTCCTCCACTTTCAAATTATTAGGGTTTCTAGTTTTTGGGATAGAATGCCTAAGGGATTCAATCCTTTCAAGAGGAAGAAGACCCATGCCAGTGAAGAGGCATCATCTTCTGATCCGCATACGGATTCCCTTTTTTTCGGTCCAATCGGATGACGGTGCATCGGATGAGTTTTATTTCAAAACTCCCGACCAAGCCTTACTTTGGTATGCCGACTTTATTATGCGTACTATATATACCGGATCTTCGATCAAATGGACTGTATTTCCTGACCACCGTCCTTACTTTGAGGCATTAGGGTTACATCACTTTGTTACTTTACAATTCCCTATAGCTACTAATGCCATTAGACTATTTTACTGTAATTTTGTGTTAGACACTTTTACCGCGAGAACTCGTGTCGGTGGGACAGATATCGAGTTCAATGATGAATTGCTAGCAGAAATTCTTGGACTTCCAAACGAAGGTGCTCCGCTCGATAACATCACTGATTTTGATTTCCCCAAGGGTACGACTCTTATTAGTTTCAAGAATAAGCTTTGTGCGCCCGTACGTGCTCGTCCTAGAAAGTTCAAGGCCAATAACTTGAACTTGTTTAACTACAAATTACATCGCATCATCTATTCTACTCTACTTCCAAAATCTACTTCAAAAGATGATGTCACTGTACTTGAGCTTTCTGCTTTATATCACATTCTTAAGGGGATTCCTTTTTCTGCCCCTAAGACTATCATTCAGATGATGGGTAGATGTCGCGGAAGAGACCGCAACCTCTCTTATGCGATGATCCTTCCATGCATCTTTCAGAGATTCAATATTGACTTATCCACTTATGCTCTTGACCCTGAGCCCAAGTTCCTCAAGCTTTCTCGTCGCAGCATTGCCACTGTTCCTCCATCTACTGTCCCTGCTCCTCCTGTACCTACTCCCACAACACCTGGTCCTCCTTAGTCTTACCCTATGACCTTTGAGTGTATTCACCAGCATCTTTCAGGTCTGTAGTCATTCTTCATTGACACTTCCAGGAAACATGAGTTCCGTGACGTGACTCGGTTCCAGGCTATTGCCAACTCCTTCGCCGATCTGAGATTTGCACAGACGGGTCACTCTGCTAGCTCTCTTCCTCGAGACCCTTCTGTATCTGGCTACCGTATTGACGATGAGGTGGTCCACTATCTGTTCTAGCCAGGGAACGCATACGATTGGTATCGTACTTCTGGTGCTACTCCACATACTTCTGGAGCTGGCACTTCTGGAGCTGGTCCATTTGGACATGTTGGCACTGCAGCCGATGATGATGAGGATGAGGATGATGATTTTTGAGATATTACTTTTTGAGACTATCTATTTTGTCTTATGTTTACTTGGAAATGCTCCGACATTCCAAGATATTATCAGTATTTTTTTAAGATATAATTTGTGACTTTGATAGACATATGTTTTTATGCCTCAGTTTGGCATATGACTCCCTTTAGTTTATTATTCAGCACTTTATTTGTTTCAGCTTTATTATAGCATTATCTTTCTTTATGCTTCCATATAAACTGCCTGTGACAAATACCATGCCTGTATTGTTTATATCATTTCTGCTTATCTTATTTTTAATACCATGCCTGTGACAAAATGTTTATACCATGCCTGTGATGAATGTTTTTTTTTGTGTTTCTTCACTGCTTGTTATTTATGCATTTATTGCGGGGGAGCTTTCTCTTTTGCAATTATTTTGCTAAGTGACAACGGGGAAGAAATAAGATCTAACATCTTCATGAATATAGGTTATGAACAATTTTTTCATTTTATCTCTCGGTACTTTCGGTACACTTTTGAATTGATCAGAACGAAGATGTTATATCGGTCAAGATTTGTCAATTATCAAAATGGGAGAGATTGTTGGCCCATTGGTCATGGTCAAACCTAATTTTCATAATTGATCAAACTCTGTCTCGATATATGAATCATTCAGATGTTTACTAACGACGTTTTGGACACTGACCAAAGATGGATATCTACTCAGTTCAAGACCGAAGCTGTTTGCCACTCAAGAATGTATTTCCTTCAAAGCAATGTAATTTTCATTTTTATTTAGCCTAGGAATACATTGTACACCAAGTCGTACTGGCAAATTGGCTATCATAAAATTGTTTTCAAAACTGACCTATCTTTTTAAATGACCTATATTTTTGAAAAACATCTATTTTACAAAAAGCTTCTGAAGGACTTTTCAAAAAACCAAAATTATTTTTCACAAAATCAACTGACCAAACCCTGACAGAACTCGGCCAGAATTCGGCCAAGTTGAACGTTATACGAACGTTTGATTTTGAACTTGGTCTCCCTTTAGTTGCGGTTGGTTACAAAGAGTACTGTCCGAATTCTGCCCGAATTTTGTCAGAGTTCTGCCTTTGGAAAAACTATAAATAGAGAAGGATTTCGATCATTTCAAATCACCAATTCACTTTCAATCTATTCTCTTCTAAGGCTTACATTTCTTCCAAAGAGATCTAAAAAGTTTTTATTTTCAAATCCCAAGCCAGTTATAATCCTCTAGTGGATTTGCCAGTGCGGTACGGTCTAGAAGTTTCAGAGCGATTGTAATCAGAGACCTGATTGAAGATTGACTCTTCACAATTAAAGTTGGTCGAGTTCTTCGTATCAAGGCTCGCGTATGTAGAAGTCGCAAGGACTTCGTATGAAAACTTGTGAGATTTTTCAATAGTGGATTCAACTGGAAGCTAGAGTTCTTCCGACTGGACTAGTCCTCATAAGAGGAAAACCAGTATAAATCTTGGTGTTTGTGTTTTCCTTCTAATCACTTTTTTTCATTACAGTTATTTATTTTATGATTATCATTATATCTGTGATCTAACTGCTGACAAGTTTTTAATTAACAATATTCTGCTGCCTACTCTATTCACCTCCCCTTTAGAGTATTCTGCTTTACGATTTCGTTCCTACAAGAGAGCCTTAGGAGCTCGTATAGCGACAACTTTGCTGGCATATTAGCCAATTGTGCTAATATATCAAAGTTTTAAGGTCTCTCCAGTCCCTGAGGTGCATCATTGCGGGGTGGCCTGTCGAAGCGGATCTTCTTTGCCTTGGACTTATCCGCCAATGGAGGCTGAGATGACCTTGGAACATCAGAGGGAGGCAACATTGCCGGCTGAGGATCTTCGGCTGAACTATCCCGTGCAGGCTGGACTTGTGCTCCAGACCGGGTAACAACGGCTGCAGCTTCCTCAGCCTCGACTGAAATTGTATGGCAGGATCTAGACTTCCTGTCCTTTTTCTTGCTGGTAGGAGATGACACCTCCTGGGTAACTTCGAGCACCAAGTCTGGATGCACCCACATGATCTCTCCTCGCGATGTGGTGAGGGGTACCAATCCAGATGTCTATTTTCGGACGGGTGGAAGATTAGTAACCTCCATCGTTGCCCGAGGGTCAGGTATGACCCCGTCTGGAGTACTTGTTGGAGGGAAGTCGCCGAACTGAATAGATACCATGTTTGCCGCCACGGTAACCTCTTCAAAGTCTATCGACAGAGCTTTGGAGTCGATAAGACTCTGGATGTACCACTTTAATTGAAGGCAGTCCTGAGTGGGATGATGGACATAGCGGTAGAAGTGACAATATTTTGGGTCCTCTACTTCTGCCGCTCGGGGTTCGCACATTTGTGGAGGGAGCTGGATCCTACCCTCTTGCAAGAGCATATCGAAGATAGGTATGACATGACTATCTTCAAATGAGTAATTAACCTTGGGCCACGGACCTTCCGCCTGTTTTTGTTCGGGCTTCGGAGTCGCATCAGTGACCATGGCCTGTTTGCCCTTATTGTCCCGGTTGGTGGTGGCGCCACTGTTGTTGTTACTGGAGGTGGAACCAGGACGTCTGCCCTTATCTTCTCCGTCTGGGATGTGTAATCCCAGCTGGCGAGCCTTCTTCAATTTTGCCTCTGCGTTGGTAGCACTTATGATGAAGGTCGTCCAATCCCTGAACTGATCGTCACCCATCCAGAGGCTAATTACAGGGAGCAGCTTCTTTTGGCAGATTTTAATCAAGGAGCTATCAGGATTGCCTTGGGGTAATCTTATTGCGGTTTGGCGGAACCGCTCGATGTAGTTCCTCGTTAGCTCCCTTTCTTCCTGAACGACGTCCATGAGAGACGACATCGTTACGTCATGTCCCACTTCGTAAAATCTTTTCAGGAACATGTGTTTGAAGCTGTCAAAAGAGTGAATGCAGTTGTCGGGAAGGTTGCGGTACCAGTCGAACGTGATCTCCTCCAATGCCTTGATGAATAATCGTGTGAGGATGGCATCACTATGCGGCAAGTGATCGGTTGTGACTTCAAAGTAAGTTATGTACCGACTAGCAGAGGTCTTTCCATCATAAGAATCGATATGGAACGGCTTGTACCGTGGTGGAAAAGGCATGTCTCTCCATGCAATGGGATATGTTTGCCGTATTCTGAGATCCCGAAAGGAGTCTCGGGCATTGAACATTGCCCGAAGCTCCTGGACTTCCCTCATTGCCTCCTTGGCGTCATCTACAGCTGAAGGAACGGATGCCGCTAAGGGATCATCACCCAAAGGAGGGGCGATCGTGTTGGAGTCCGTGTTGACTGTGGGTCCCACGCTTGTTTGTCCGGACGTCCTTGCTGGTTGAGTTGGCAAGGCGGCTTTGATCTCGTCCACGGACTTGACCAAGGACAGGAGCATGGCTTTCAGCACTTCTAGCCGTTGTCGGTCGGAAGGCGCTTCATGATCATCGTCAGCCATAAAGACTATCCTCATGTGGATAGAGGTAGAGGGGGTTGTGGCAGAGGTACTCTCTGTGCCGTACCCTTGTATAGAGAAATCGTCAGGGAATGTCGGAATATCATCTTCCTCTGACTCGAAAGGGGTGCTACCCCCTGTGTAGGAAGCCGCATCTTCTTGGTGAGGGTGGTGGCCCTAAGGAAAATCCAGGTCTATTGCACAGTTCTGGGGGACCTCTACCCCCTGTATGTGCTCTTGGTACACCGGGTTGTCGTATACATTGAGGGGACTGCTACCCCCAGCTTCATCTACTCTCAAGGAGGCCGAAGGTGCACCCCCGGGTGCCGGAAGCTTCTTTATGGATCGAGTACCTAAATAGACACCCCCTGTGGTTGATAGGAACCCCCCGGATGAGGGTCTCCTTGCAATACTGGCCGAGATAGCCGAGCTGGAAGAGCCTGTCTTCTTTCCTCCCTTGCCAGGAAGAACCTTTTGAGTTGAATTACAGGTGGCAAAAGGAAACTCCTCATCCCTTGGAATTTGCACCTGTTTCTTGACTTGTTGTCGGACAGGTACTGGCTGCTACAGTCGCTGGAAAACTGACTGCCGATCTTCAGGTGTTGTTGATTTGTCGCAGCAGCAGTAGATGATGACTTGGGTGCAACGATGCCCCCCAGAGGGACTCATTGCATGCCGACGTTGTCGTCTTACGTTTGTGAGTAATCACGTCACGTAAGTCGGTAGGAAACTGCTCTACCTTTGTACCAAACTTGTGAACTCGGGTATCCCGAGCGCACGGGTGCTTAGGCATCATATTTGCTCCCTGATCCGTGGCTAGTAAAAGACCTTGCTCTCGATCTTTAGAGGAAGACTTTAAAGACCCACCCTGTCTGTTAGCCCTGGGGGACTGGACGCGGGTGGTTCTGTACAACTTTTCGTTAGGAGCCCGTGTAATAGTCAACGGGGCCTGTTGACAGTCAACAACTTGGACAGTTGACTGGGCTGGTTGGTTCCGCACTGACCTAGACTTTTTTGACTTAGCACCTGCGTATAGTAAAAAGAGTCCAGATTGATACATCCCGTATCCTTAGTTGGCCGCATGGCATCGGGCCAGCATAAGAGGCGGTCAAACACAGAGCTTTTGACAGGGCCGCATGAGACATCCTGTCTGAGGCCAGGATTGGTCGTCGCATGGACCATCTTCTTGCGGGTAGAGCTGGCTGCCGCATGGACCATCTTCCTGCGGCCAGAGTTGGCTGCCGCATGAGTTGTCTGCCTGCGGCCAGAGTTGGCTGCCGCATGGACAGACTGTGATCTCTTCTATGCGGCATCTTCTTTGTTCGTACGGATTTCCCTTGTGCCCCCCAAAACTCAGCATCATAGTGTTTTCCTCTGCTAGATTTTGGGACAGTGGGGTCCTCTGCGGTCGGAAACAAAGCCGTAGGAGAGTTCTGGTCACCATCTTGGCCTGCAAAAGGAGTTTCTTCGAGAACTTGGTCGGGGGCAACAGTTTTGTGCACCGACGCCTTGCGAGTCCTCTTTGGGTTGGCTCGCTTCTGAGACGGGCTGGCGCTCCCTTCAGAGAGCAATTCTTCGAAAGCTTATTGGTCAAAATGAACCACAAGCATCTGCTGTATAGAGCCGAGCTTGGACGCGTCAGATTGCGTCACCAACTTCTCATCGGAAGAGAATGACGTCCCCAGCAGAGTTGTCATCATGTTTGCCATAAAAAAATCAAAGACAGGTATTACAGAACACTGAAATTGATTGCAAACTCGCTTGTACAAAGGAAAGCCTAGAAAGAAATCCTAGGAAACAATCTAAGTACAATTGTTTAGTTTTGATTCTGGGGGTGACGGTGAAGGCTCGGAAAAGTGCTATCAACTCTGCCTTACTCCGTGGACTATCTGATGCAGTCTCTAGCTCGTGAAGAAATTGCTTTTTTTTCTTGAAGGTTGCCAGCCTTTTGCAGGGGTGTGGCACCCTGCTATTTATAATAGAATGTATGTTGAATCGCATAGACGGCTTGCGGCCACGTGGCTGGCTTCCATCTGTCGATTTATTGGAATTTTGTTGCAGCAAATCTGGGTAGTTAAATACTTGGTCAGATTGCCACGTGTCCTGTTCCCGGGAGCTGCATAGTTTTTTCAGTCTTCGATCTGTATTTTGGCCGCATAAAGCTCATGCGGCTTGGATCACAGTTACTCTTGGCTGCATGAAGTTTGGAGATTTTGGAGCCGCATATGTCTGAGCCGTATAAGGTTCATGCGGCTTAGATGACACTCTTCTGGCCGCATGTAGGCGTACGAACCCTGCTTTTGGGCGACGTCTCACGTCTTATCTTTTTTTCTTTTCGAAGTGTCAGAACTGTCATTTTTGTCAGGACTTGTCAGCTTTATCAGTCGAACTGCTCCTCTTGGCCGCATATCTTCCTTCTGCAGCTGTTTGTTGACGGGCCGCATATGTCATTGAACCAATCATGCGGCTTTCCTTCATGCGGATCTGTTTGGCCTAAAGTACCTATGCGGCAATTTGTAATCCGCATGAATTCCATATTTTTTATGCTTCTACAACTGTAAATAGAGAGTATATACAAGAAATCATGAAATGTATATGTGAGTATCATGGCAAGGTAAGCTGTAAATCTAGAGCTAGAACAAGGCAAGTAAAACTGATCATGGCATGTACAAGAATCAAGAATCATCTATCTAAGTGTGTGAGTAATAGCTACAACATATGGCCGGTTTGGGAACTTGTACAATAGTAACACGCCTGGCTAATCATACGTGGAATGTATGAACAACACTCACAATCAATCGATACACAATGGGTGCACAATAGGAATTGACCACATATCTACACTAATACTCCCTGTCCCTGACTAGTATAGTGGATCCAACCATGACACGTCATGACACAAGATTCTCCGAAAAGGTAGCTAGTCTCCTCGAGAATCGTGTCTACACAATGCACAAGGAACAAGGCATGACTTGTACAATATATACCCAAGGAAAACAAGGAATAACATCTCATGCCGGGATCCAGACAAATACCAATCCGTATGAACGATGTGTCAAGAACAGGTATATCTACACTAAGTACATGAATTATAACAATTATCGTAAATTAGAAAAGTTATCAGGGAATGTACTCGCCTGGGGTCCTACTGTCAATATGAATCGAGGCTCAGAGTGAAGCCATAGACCTAAGGATGAGATATACAAGAGTCAATTAGGGTTCAAATAATGTATGCTATGAAATCTAGGTCCAACTAAGTCAATCTAAGACAACTCAGACAAACTGGGTCAAACTAAGGCAAACTGGATCAAACTAAGGCAAACTGGGTCAAGGTAGTCTCTATAAACATCTACAAGGTCAACAAATCAATTTCAGTGATTGTGAAATTACTGGAATCGATGGGTCTTAAAATACAAATAAGAGGAGAAAGATTATAATAATAGGGTGATAGATATGATGAAAACCTACAGATGTTGTCGGATGGTGAAACTATCACCAACATGTCCAGAATGGTCAAATTAGCAAGAATAGCCTATCCATAAGTCCAATTTGGACACATGGGCAAAAAGATAATTTCGGATCAAAATGGTGTCCGTGTCGGACCCACTTTGTACCGAAAAATATGTCAAAATAAAAGTGCACTAAACCTAACAAATTATATGTCCACGAATCCAGAATGACGATACGAACTCAACGGTATATCCGGAATTGGATTCCGATGAGCCGATCTCAAAATGGCCCGTTGACCCGGATATTGGAATCCGATTTGCACGAAAATGCGTGTCGGAGCCAATGTCCACAAAACTCAACAAAATACATGTCAACGAGTCCAGAATGACGATACAGACTCAATGGTATATCCAGAATTGGATTCCGATGAGCCAATCTCAAAAAGACTCGTTGGCTCGGACTATAGGGCCCACGTTGTACCGAAATGCGTATCAGGACCCACGTCCTCCAAACTAAGCAAACTTTATATAAAAATGTGCCAAAACGATGCCACGAGTGTACTGGTGGTGTCAGAAATTGAATCCGGAGTCCCGGGTTCAAAATTAAGATTTATAACTTGAAAATTACGAATTCGGACGACCAACTTTGGTAGTGCACATGAACTGGTAGCACGTGAAACGAAGCTGCGATGGTGGAGTTACGAGTCTACGAAGTTGGCTCTACAAAACTGTCCAAAAATAACACAATTTAAAGCGTCAACTTGGTGGCCGGTATTGATGTATCAAAAGACGAAATTAACGGATGAAACTGGAAGTGAGTGAAGAGGTATATACCAAGAGGGAGACGAAAGAAACGGATCGACGATCCAACAGTCGAATCGTCCAAAAAACATGCGAAAAGTCACAACGACGAGTCACGAAATTTGAGTTCAATTCCGCGCGCGTCACGGCGGGATCCCGTGCGAAACGCACGAATCGACTGTCGTACGCGCCGGGGACGAGGGTGGATGCCAGAGGGACCTCGCCGGAGGGTTCGCCGGCCAGGGAGGGGGCCTTCCACGACGGCGCGCGACCGACGGCGGTGCCGTGCGACCGTGGCAGCCTACTGCTGCTGCTGGCACTGCTCGCTGCTGCTGCTGCTGCGACTGCTCGTTGCTACTGGCACTGCTCGCTGCTGTCGAGCTCGGCCAGGGGGCCCAACTCAGGAAGGAGGAGAGGTGGTGCGGATGGTGATGATGGTTGAAGATGATGTGGTGAAGGTGGGGATGATGATGATAATGTGAAGAAGAAGAAGAAGAAGAAGAAGAAGAAGAAGAAGAAGAAATGGAGATGATGATAATAAATGAGGAGAATGGAGGGGGGTGGTGTTCGGCTGTGAGGGGAGTGAGGTGGGGTGTGTTTGTGTATAATAGGGGAGAGAGAGAAAATAGTATTAATTGAAGAGAGAGATATGTATATTTGTGTGTGTTTGTGTATATATATTATATATAGAAAGAGAAAGAGAATGAGAGATTAATGAGGGAGGGGTGGTGGTCGGCTGAAAATAGGGGGAGAGGGTGTGTGATGATGGTGATGTGTGAGAGGGTGGAGTGTAGGTAGAGAGAGAGAGAGTTTTATATATATATATATATATATATATATATATATATATAAAATATATATATATATATATATATACACGCACAAAGAGAGAGAAATAGATATTTTTGAGTAGGGAAGAGAGAGAAAACTATGTGGGGGTGTATGGTAGACATGAGAGGGCATACACCAAATTGGATTGGATGTTGGGCCAAGTTTGGTTGAGTTGGGGCCAAGATTTAATTAAAATAAAAAATTTAAACCAATTAAAATTATGGATGAAATGGGAGCACAAGGGAGATCAATTTGGTGGCACGCAAGTGGCACGTGCATAGTAGGCTCAAAACAGGCCAGAACCATATATTGGGTCGTGCCGATTGGACCGATATCGGGCCCGAGAATTAAGTTGGAAGTTAAGTCACAAATTACGACAGACGATAAATTAGTCAAAATTGACCCAAAAGTTGTGCGAAGCAAAAAGAGCACAAGGGAATAAGTTTGAGTGGGACACGACATATCAACATGAAGATAGTCTTGTCTACTACAAACTTAGAGAAGAAAGTTTCCAAAGACTAGCATCCCTGATGCTCCAGAAATCAGAGTCACGGTAAAGAGCATTTAATGATCAAAATTAAAATAAAAATGAATTATCGAAAATAATTCATTTAGAAAATTCAAAAATAAATCCCAAAAATTCAGGGGACTTACATCCTACCCACCTTATAAAAAAATTCGTCCTCGAAATTAAAGGTTGGTAGTGGGGTTAAAACAAGATAGAAGATTTAGGCAATATTTTAGGCACGATCCAAGAATGACGAGTTTTGCACGATCAAGATAATCAATTCAAAATTGTTCAGGCATGATGAGGGATTTGGCACGATAGAATTATGATATGAACAAAATCATATGTGCATGATTTCAGAAATAAGTCAAGTCATTGGGGCAAGATTTTAGAGACGATTAGGAGAACCGAATATATAAATGAAGTTCAAGTACGGGGTGATCTGTAGGACTTAGGTTGATGAAAAATCAACCTGAAAGTCGTACAGGCCCGATCAAGATGAAAAGCTAACCATGACCAAAACAAGGTTTGGCATGATTGGGATTTATAATCACAGCTTTGTAGGTAAGCATGAAGCCGCGACTAGAAAAATCAAGAATCGTTCGATTACGAACAAGTCAGAATCAGGTCAAAACATCAATAGATATGATCCAGGTCGAGGAAATTAGATTTAGGTTAGATCGGCACGATCAAGATGAAAATGATGTGCTTAGGCATTGTTAGGAATAAACTATGCTTAGCACAAACATTGATCAAGAATTTAACCACCTGGCCATGAGTGAAATCAAGACCCAGACGCGTTCGAGAATTTTGAAATGATTAACCACTTAGGCACGATGTAGAATAGAGCGACGAAAATTACAACCTAGTCATGATCAGGAATGAAACCTAAGCACGAGTGACTAGAGAATCAAAATTTAGGTATGAAAGAAAATCTATTCCGACACAGTCGATTAGAGTTTCAAGATCTTTAGCACGATTTGGATGAAACCCAAGTCATTTAGGCACGATCAAGAGGCAAGGTAATATCTATAATTATGATTGTTAAAATCACGATTAAAGGATTCAAGTTGACTTAGTCACGCTAGGTCATCAGGGTACGACTAAGCACAATGAGTTCAGATATCATCATAAAATTAAATCAGGGTCGAAAGGAGTTTAGGCACGAGTATTTAAAATCCAAACAGGTTCAAAATCAAAAGTTATAGCACGAGTAGTAATAGCATGAAATTCAATCACGATAAGAAAATTAGCTTCAACACAATCTAAGTTGATCAATTTGAGTGAATCAGGATTTGGGCAAGATGGAGTATAAGATCATCGAAGTCTGAGCATGAGCATCCGAGAATGGAGATCCAGGTTAGAATTAAATTTAATTCAATTGAGTACGACCCAGAATACGGGTACGATAGAATAGATGACCAAAGTCGTTCGGTCGCGATCAAGAAAATTATGATTTAACGATATTGAAAACTCAAGGGGTAATTCAAAGATATGGAATAAGTCAAATTTCTCTTTGGTTGAAAATCAAAAGACAAGGTTTCATAGGGAAGCCAAGTTAATCATCTCTTTGATACTATCAAGTTTATCTGGTCATCATTGGCCAATCACACATTTAATCTCACAAGTCCAATATAAAAACCAATCTTATACAACTACTACAAGAATTACCTTTTTGTTATGAAGATTGGACCTTGTCATGATACCATAGGCCAGATCCAAATTTCCAAAACCCTAATTAAGAAGTACACTCTTCACTAGAACTCCACACTATCCACTTAATCATCCTTAAATCCAAATTCTTCCACCTTGTCCTAAATTGATCAGAAACCTCTAAATCAAGTTTATAATATCCTTGAACTTGTTCAAATCACGCTCCTTATGTTATTCAAATCTAATACCACTAGGCTTATAAAACTTATTCTTCCATTACCAAATTATAAAATCCCTAAATTTCTACTATTTTTTTTATTATTAAAATTTGGTACTGATTTAAAATTTTTTTATTGTACGTCACGTAGTCGTATTGTACGTCGTGCGCGAAATTTTATTTTTTGAATTTGCTCGACCAGTGAGAATATGTGCGAGCGTACATATTTTTGAAAAATATTTTTCTATTTTTTTATGGTTTTAAAATAATTTACATAATAATTATTTTGCAATCGTTCCAAAATTTCCAAGTTTGTTATTTTATTTATGAAAGCCTTTTCGTTTATAGCAGTTACTAATAATAAATAATATTCTTCATAAATATTATTTTAATTATTTATTAGTGTATTTAAATAATAATATTATTTTCAAAAGTATTATTATAGTATTTTTAGAAAATATATTTCAAAATTATTGTGGCAATTTAAATCTTGATTTGAATTTATGGATTTTTTAAAATAGTTAAATATTCGAAATTTGACTTATCCCATTTGATTTTAAACTAAAAATTTAATTAGATTTAAATTAGATTTTGATTTAGATTTGAATTTGATTGATTTTAAATTAATAGATAAATTATCTAATTGGGTTTTAAATCTTTTCATAATCCTATCCAATTGAGAATTCCCACATCCTATAAATAGGCAGGTACTCCTCCAATATTTTCTCCACAATATTTCTCCACAAATTCCACAACCAAAATGTGCCGTGTATCGTGTCCGTGTTCCCATATCCATAATCTTATTCCATATTTTTACACATACATTATTCCCCCTCCGTGTCAACAATTTCGACACGTACAACCAAATAGGAAAAATCTTAGGCTATTCCCTGGCTCATCCCTTCCCCGATCGGAAACCCTCGTCACCCTGGCCGACTCCATCAAACCCAAACTTGACAGCCATCACCATTACAACTAGCACCCTCATCCATGTCCCCGACACGGCCGCCTCAATCGGCCATGAAACCAACATCGCCATAGCGTCCCCATCGACCCGCCATTACCACCACCATCACAAAACCACACTCGCCTGGCCGTCCCCAACCCACTGTCCAAACCCCGGCCAACCCACGGCAACCGACCACCACTGCCACCAAATCTAAACACCCAAACCAACAAGAAAAAGAACGAAAAACCTCACTTGGATCCCTTTCGGTGCGTCCGAAGATGTAACGCCGCCGCGACTCCTCTCCGTCGTCGCAACCATGTTGGGCCCTCCGCGCATGGCCTCAGCCGATCCCCCTTTTTCGATGCCTCCCGACACCACCGCCATCATCATCTCCACCAGCATCCGCCGCGCCACCCCGGCACTGCCCCGAACTCCTGTTTTTGACCCCTGCCAACCAAAACCACCACCACCCGGACCGCGGCCATCCGCCACCATCGGCGACTCCAAACCCCGACAAAGGAAAATGCTAAAATAAATTAAACAACCACTTACCCCTCTCCGACCGGTCGCGAACCGCCTCCACTGTGGTCAGCCGCGTCGACGCCGCAGGATCTCCCCCTCGATGCGCCGCCGCTGACCCGAACCCCCGCCTGCGACCGCCGGAAACGTCCGCGCCCGACTCGTCCCACACCTCCGGACCAGCGCCGCCCCCGAACGCCGGTGCCGCGTTTCCCCCGACTTATCCCCTCTCTCTCCCGCAGCTTCGCGCGTCCGCCACCCTCCTCGTCGCGTCGTCCGCGAGCGCCGACCACCGCGCCCAGCCTCCAGTGCCGGTTCCTCTCTTCTTCCGCTCTCTCTTCCTCTCGATCTCTCCTTCCGACTCCGCTCTCTCCACCTTAGCGCGCCGGAGCGGAGAAACCCAACGACCCCCTCCGACTTCATCTCTCCCTCGCTCGCTCACCGCTCTTTCCCCCTCACGTACGACAGTCTGACCCCCCCTCTTTCTTTCTGACTTATCATCTGTTTGAACACTCAACACTAGTTAGGAAAAACAGTACGTAGATTTTTGTAAAAAAAATTTATGTTTTTTATTACTGCTATTATTAATATCGGTGTTATTATTTATGTAGTATTAATTATTAGTATTACTATTAGATATTATTATGGTATCCATTGTTAAACTAGTATATATATAGCTATTATTTAATATATTATTACCATAGCATACTTTGAAAATACAAGCCTGCATATATGGCAGTAGTATTGGTACTTTTAGTATTATCATGTTAGTATTATGAATACCAAAATATTATTATTAGTTAGTAATTTTATAGAAATACTTTGACCATAAAAATGTAGTTTCAAAATTTATTTTGGTATTTCTCAAATAATTTTAACTAATATAGTTTCTATCTAAAATAATATTTTTACAAACCTAGAGTTTTACCTAAAATTAGTTTTAAACAATTTTCTAGAATTTTTATCTACAAATATTTTAACTAAAAATATAGTTTACCTAGAAAAACCTATTTTTTACAATATAGAGTTTTTCCTGAAAATGAGTTTTATATATTTCAAGTTTTGTCTAAAAACTGTTTTTAACTAGTAGAATTATTATTATTATTTTTTTTTTCTTTTTCGGGTATTATAAGTATTTTCTAGAAATAATATATATATAATTTATCAATTTTTTCTTTGATTTTCCTCATGTCCGTGACTAAATCCTCTTATTCCTAATCTGTCACCAAATTCGTACTACCTTAATTCCACCATAATTAATTTGACCCTTCTGGACCCAATGGAACTGTCCGTACCACCAACAGAGGTCCCCTTGTGTAGTTGTTACACCGAAGTCGCAGTACACGCCACAGTGATCATTGCAGTACACCGGGCGTCCTACCAGGCAAGACACCTTGCCATTTGTTGTTTATTTATTTTAGCTCATATTTCATGCATTGTTCATTACTTTCTTTATGCAAAATAAACTGTGATACATGGCAGAACCTGTTAGAACTTATTGTTCATTATATATTTCCTGCTATGTATTATTTTTCTTACACATTAAAACTAGATTTAAGGGACCACCTTGTGTGTTGCATTCATTGGCCTTGACACGTTGTAACACGAAGTTGTGTGTCGCATATAGAACATAGACATGCGTGACTGGCTGGCCACCGGTGCGTATAAGCCGTGCGATAGGAATAACCGCTAATAGAGGTTGCATGCTTAGTTTGACTTAGCGGTTATAGAGGTTTACTGTTGTGGATACAACAGAGTAGGCATTGGACGGGGAGGACAATTCCTTAGCGTATGGGCTTCGATGCACTTTCCCTTTTGTAACCCGTGAGCTCCGCCGGAGACGCGGGTCAGATTACCCATGATTACTGACGGCCATTGACGTTCTACGGAACGTTATGATCTTACTGATGGGGCATCTGGTGCCCAAGGGGGGACTATGCCGATCCTATTTAGCCAGGGTCCATGCGTAGGAAGTGTAAAATCCCTAAATTTCTACTAATTATTTTTTATTATTAATATTTGTACGAATTTAAAATTTTGTATTGTACGTCGCGTAGTCATATTTTACGTCGCGTACGAAATTTTATTTTTGCTCGACGAGTGCGAATATGTGCGAGCGTACATATTTTAGAAAAATATTTTATTTATTATTTTATAGTTTCAAAATAATATAGGTAATAATTACTTCTAGCTATCATTTCAAGTTTATGGTTTTAATTATGAAAAGCCTTTCATTTATGCAGTTATAATTATAAAGTATTTTTTCTATAAAATGGTATATTAGAAAGTATATTTATGTAAAGAATATTTGTGCATACCTATATCTCGTAAATATTTATTAGTTTATTTTAAATAAAAATACAATTTTTGAAATTATTATTATTAATATTTTTGGAAAATATATTTCGAAACTTTTGTGAAGATTTAAATCGTGATTTAATTTTTGGATTTATTTAAATAGATATCCATATTAGAATTTTAAATTTGATTTGATTTTAACTAAGAGAATTTAATTTGATTTAAATTAGATTGGATTTGGATTTGAATTTTGATTGCTTTTAAATTAAACTAGGAAATATCTAAATTTGGGTTTTAAATCTATTCCTAATCCTATCCAAAGTGGGAATTCCCACATCCTATAAATAGGCAGGTACTCCTCCACATTTTTCATCCACAATTTTCTCCACAAACGTGCCGTGCACCGTGTCAGTGTCCATCCAGATTCTTATTCCATATTTTATTTACATATACAGATTCATCTTTTTCGTGTCGGACACCCCCCGACATAATCAAATTCCTAAACCTATTCTAACCCTGCCCAGCCCCATCCTGGCCGAACCATCATCATCTCCACCACCGGAACAGTGTCGTCCCGGCCATCTCGACCCGGCCTTTTCCCATCCACAGCACCCTCGCCCAACCATCCACACCACCCGACCATGTTCAGCCACAAACCAGCAACACCAAACCCCAAATACCACCACCAACACCGCCGGCATCCGTCGACTCCAACCCTCGACCACCACCAGAACCAACCCCTGCTTCCTACGCCACCACCGGACCTCCCCGACACCACCCGCTGCCACCACCACCGTCACCGTCACCAACCTTAGCTACACAAACCCATCTCCCATCATCTCCGTCACCAAGACCAGGACGTCGCCACCACCGTCTCCGTCTCTCACCACGCTCATCACCACCACCACTACAAAAAAGTGTCTTTTTGGGACGACACTATTGGGAACACTAGTCTAAAAAGTCCTAAAAGTATAGTTCTAGGGACGGCTATATTTTTAGTAACAAAAAGTTGTATTTTTTTGTGACAGAATCTAAAAATGGATCACTATTTGGGACTAATAAAAATTTCTGTTCCAAATAATTCATATTACCGTCCCAAATAGCTCGGCGGGAATGCCACACATTTGACGACTAATTGCCAAATTTTATGGAGGAAAATTTTACCTCCACATGTCTCCATCTTGACCGTTTAATCGGATGGCTTAATCTAGACCGTCCATCCTAAAACTTTTAGAACTTATTTCTTTGCACAAAGATACACATCGTCTCTCTCTCTCTCTCTCTTCCTTCTCCCGACTCCCTCCGCCGCTCATCTGAACGTCGCTTCTGCCGATTCCCTCCGCCGCTCCTTCCGATTCCCTCCGACATCAACGCCTCCTCTGAACATCGAGGTATATTTGTATAAATAAATTCTTTAGGGCTTGGTATTTTTTAAGTTTTTTTTAAATGCATCAATTTAGGTTTTATTCCTTCAATAACATGTATCGTATGGAGTTTTTTCCTTCAATTTCTTTAGGGTTGCGTTAATTTTAGCTTTTAGACAGTTTTTAGGTATTTTTAAGGTATTCTCGGCAGGTTTATACCTAGATAACCCAAAGAAAATGTTGGAAACCTCTTCCCTGAACACTAGAATGTCCGGTGCTCGAAGCTCTCTAATGGAGCAGCAGGAGGAGGGCCATGGCGGTCAAATCGACGCTCGCCATGGAGCAGGAGACTAAGCCGAAGGTCTCCCTCATCAGAATCGGCACCAGGGGGAGGTGAGCTTTTTCCTGCGGGAACTCTAATGGCTCGTCGAGATTCGTTACTAATTTTAGTGTCTTTCTT
Organism: Iris pallida; assembly: GCA_029216955.1. Classification (NCBI taxonomy): domain Eukaryota; kingdom Viridiplantae; phylum Streptophyta; class Magnoliopsida; order Asparagales; family Iridaceae; genus Iris; species Iris pallida. The sequence goes on from JANAVB010031419.1 coordinate 11,964,881, forward strand.
TTTGCTCCTTCCTGTTTTGCTGGGATGTGGAGTGTGCTATTGTGGTTTCTGATGTGTTTGCTGCGATGTTCTTTTGTTCACCGAGCTTGAAATTGTTACTAGTTCTGGCCATGAAACAAAAAGGAGCAAATTTCCGCTCAATCAATGGGAATGGAGAGAAGAAATAAATAAATAAAATTTAAAAATGCAAATGAGCAGAAAATTGGGTCTGATAATGTTATGGTTTCCTATCGCATATCGAAATAGTTAAATCGCTGGAGCGCTTATTGAGTAAGGTTGAAGTGATGCCTATGCTATATATAGTTCGTCATGAAATAATATATACAGTTTCTGCGTCAGAAGACGTTGGGTCAGGATGATAGATCGTTACAATGCAGTTTGTGGGGGATAGTAGGTTGTAGCTTCCTCGTGGGCAAGAGTGAGAATCATGCTGCTTGATATCTTAGCAACTGGTTCTGGAGAGTGTGCCCCTGTGCTAGATTGTTCATCATCACTATTGCTTTTCATCTGTTTTTGAACCGTTTAGCTTTGCGCTTAGGCTCATCTCCGTAGCATTGTTGCCTAGATATCACGTTCCAATTTCGTGGTTCGAACCTTCCTTGTACTTGTATTCATGTAAGATGGGTTGGTGCTTAATTTCGACAAACCAGAATAATGTATTTCTGGAACTCGGTACTAAACTGTTCCGAGCTAGGAAGCACGAAAACTCAAAAATCTAAGCCGTTCTTGTAGGACACCACCCGGACACTCCAACATACACTAGGACACACAAAGTAAGTGCAGTGTCCGTGTCTTATCTGTGTCCCTGCAACATAGGTTAAGAGTAGAAATAGGTATGCAATGATTGCCAGTATATTGTGGCATCAAACAATTATAAGATTAGTTAGTAAACTATGTTGCTTGAGGAATTGAACCATTTATAAGCTCAAGAATTTATATTTAGAATGTTACGATTTAAGAATTGAACCATTTATAACCTCTTCCCTGAGCGAAATTAACCATGCTCGAAGCTCTCTAATGGAGGAAATCCTCAATTAACAGAAAGAAGAAGATGAAGAAGGAAGAACAAGCTAAGTAATTGTATTTCTAATTTTCAGAAATTGCAATTGTCTAAATTTCTTGATTACATGCTCACTATTATTTATACTCTCTCCACATGACAGCTAGAGTTTGTTGACTAACAACAGCTAGAGGTTGTTGACTAACAACAGTCCTGTGCCAGGTGCTTCGAGCGGAATTAACCATGCTCGAAGCTCTCTAATGGAGGAAATCCTCAATTAACAGAAAGAAGAAGATGAAGAAGGAAGAACAAGCTAAGTAATTGTATTTCTAATTTTCAGAAATTGCAATTGTCTAAGTTTCTTGATTACATGCTCACTATTATTTATACTCTCTCCACATGACAGCTAGAGGTTGTTGACTAACGAAATAGCAAAAAAAGGAGCCTTTAAGTAGTTTGTTATTTCATTTTCTTCATACTGGGATCACAAAATTTCAGCCATAGAACAGAAAACATAAAAGATACCGTGTAAAAATATATTACAAACCTGGCAATTATGACCACCGAGTTGAATTGCCCTTCCAGGGCGAAGATTAAAGAGTAACAATTCAATTGGTGCCTGTGTAAGTAGAAGAAAAATTCTGCTCAAATGGGATGTCCCTAATCTATCTAACCCGAAGGGAAATACAAGATCAACATAGTATAATACATGAAAAAGGAACCCCTTCATGTTATGATAAATTAAAAAAGAAGAAGAAAGTAGTAGCCCTGGCAGTAGTCTTTACAGGTTTATCAGAGAGTGGACCTGCCAATTAAGCAAATATATAAGAGAATTCAAGATGAGTTGAGATCACTAGGATCGATGGGAAGAACTGTTTAGAAGAAATATTGGTAACAAAATTACAAGAACCTACCTCTTATGTTACCCACTATAAAACTAGTTAACTCCCAACTTTGTCTTTGGCGATAACCACTGTCTCTCCTAGTTATAGTCACAAAAAGAAAACTAGGTCATTTGTTTTGAGCATTGCCTTCACCTCTTTATTGAGCTCTTCTAGCTTCTGCTCTGTTCATGCATTAGACTTCTGCATTCAAATTAATCATTCGCTAGTTAGATAACGAAATATGCACATGTGTATCAATTTTAATTTGCTTGATTAAGATAATTCTTTTTATAGGTATTTATTTCTAAGTTAGTCTTACCATGTTCAAATATATATATGAAGCCCTAATAGATATCTTCAGAGCTTAGTCAACTCAAAATTTTCATTAACATGGTATCGAAGTATTAGCCCTTGCTTAAATAATATGTTTCCATGTATAATTCTTCATAAATTTGTTATGTTCTACATCGGGATAGAAAATTGGGTAAAAAAGTGAGATTAAGTTGAAGGTATTTAAATATAAATCAGTCTTGCTCATAAAAAGAAGAAGAAGCCTTTCTTGATAAATGATATATGCCTGTGATGTAAGAGAAGACTTGGGAGAATGGGAGATGAAATAATATTTCCAAACACTTGGACTGAAATCTACAATTGCCTGGACAACGTCCTCTGCATTAATGTGGTTGTATGTGGGAGTTCCTTTTGTAATATAGATAAACTTAATGGAAGTTCCTTTTTTAATATAGATAACCTCTTGCACCATTCCTCGCCATATTAAGGCTTATTACTTGTCATCTGGGTACTTTGACATGTGGGTTGATCTTCTACTAATTTAGCTTTTGACAAAAGGATACAATAAGCTTAAATTTTTAACATATGGCTTTATAGACCAAATCTATAATTTTGGTGTAATAAGTTGAAATCATTGGAAATGTCTTTTCCCACAGCACTGTTCAAAATTTTGATCAAAAGTTGTGAATGCTAAATAGACTTAGTGCAACTTAACCAACACTTGTGCATATTTCACCTATTGCACCACCAATACATCTTAATTAAGTCTGAAATAATCATAAGAGCTACAATAAAATAGTGCCATATTCATGTGCAGAATGGTTGGGTTCAGAACCTGCTAATGACAAATAGATATGCCTTAAATATCTGCAAGTAAGATAGCAAGCCTCTGTGTAGACCCTCTGTTCTAACATATACTTTAAGGACTTGTGGTCAGTCCTAATGAGAAACACCCTTCCCCAAAGATATTGATTCCACTTTTTGACTGCCAGTAAGATAGAAAGCATCTCTTTCTCATATGTGGATAGGATCTTGGCTCTTCCTTTTAACCCTTGACTGAGATAGGCTATTGGTCTATCCTCCTGCATAAGAACAACACCTATTCATTCCCAGAAGCATCACACTCAGGTATAAACTCACTATTAAAGTCTGGCATTCTCAATACTGGAGGTTGGGTTAAAGCAGTTTTTAAGTTGTTAAAAGTCTCTTGAGCTTGTAGACTCCACTTAAAAGAGTCTTTCTTGAGCAAATTGTTCAAGGGACAAGCTATGTTGCCACCTCCTTGGTCTCTCTGATAGCTGATTAAGTACTGTTGATGTTTTATTTGAATGTGTTTAAACAATTGGCATTTGGTTTCTTTATCTGTCTTTTCATTTGATGCTATATGAGTGTTGTTCTTTTCCTCCATGAAGAGAAAAATCAGTATATATCTATCAATTTCACTTATTAGTTCTTTTTTGAGCTAAAGAATAAGTATATCATTTATGCATGTGTGTCAAGTAGATAAGAGGCATGTACATGGACTTGTGACACAAACAGTGTTGTCCTTCATCACTATGTATTTAAAATTATTCTTATAGCATGAACTGACTTCTGAAAGTTTAGTATCACTACAACTAATCCTTTTTTTTGCTTAAGAATATGTTGATACTAATACGATATGGGCTATAACAATATGATTTGGTAGGTCCAAATCCCATACCAACTGCTACCGATACTGACCATTGGGCGTCTCTTTCTCAATCAATTTGACAAGATAATACATGGAGGAAACCAAGATGAAAAGCTGCTATAGGTAGTTCAATTTTCTTGCTTTCTACTGATAATAAAGGAAGAGGTATTTGGTCCCTTGCTTTCGATTATCACAATATGTTGAATAATCCTCAGTTCGTGAACATATTACTTCTCATTTTATATCCAAAACTAACAATCTTGTCATTAGTCTAAAACCTTCAAAGCTATGATGTGTATATTGGAATATAAGATGCAAGTATCCTGAGAGGAAAATTTTGTTTTGATTTGTTAAAGTTGACAAGATTGAAGACAATTTGTTGTGATAAACTTGAGAACCAAACCTTTAATTTGTTGCCTCTCTCTTCACCAAGAACAAGAAGCTAGAGAGCATACACCTACCTGCAACCTAGATGGATAGTTGTATTGCTTCCTTATGAATCATATGGGGTACTTAGATTCTAAAAATGTCAGAATTCAAGGTCACAAGTGTTCCGAGATATTCATCTAACAAACTTATTACTGCTTCTCCAACTTAACTGTTCATTAAAGGTAGCTTTGCAATCCAATTTAAAAGTGGAAAAACTTTGATTCAAGTGGTTTAATGCATGGAGGTACTCAATTTTCAGCAACAAACTAATCATTGTTCAAATGTCCCCATATTCAATGCCGAGGATATTGTCAAAACCCAAAACAGAATATTTGTTCAGGCTCAACCATCTCACTAGTAACATTTTTTTCTTAAGACTTGACTGCATTCAGTTTTTGGAGTCTATTGCCTAAGTATCTGAATAGATTTAGTTTACATATTGTCTGACATGAATATCAGCAATAGAAATTCCCAACTGTTCAACTCAAGAAATTTTTGTGCAAATTCCTGTTCTTAATTTATTTGTTTGCACAGAAACAGGTTCCCCTCCCCCCCCCCAATATGGCTACTTCAGCCACTTTCTTAGTTTTCTTATGATGATTGTAAATCATGGAATTAATGATTCTATCACACAGTTATTTGTAATCAAATAAGTGAATATTAATAGCTAGAAATTATAGATAATCCTATTTTTACATCATGTAGTGCTTAATGAACCTTGAATGATAAACTATGGTCCATCAGCTTCCCATTATACTTTCAACTTGTCAAAGCTTTTATAATGTTAATATTATGTTTAGTATCAACCCTGTTACAAAATTTTAAACTGCTTGCTTTTTATAATTTAATCTTGTATTACTTGTCTGGTTAACTGTCATAATACAAATCTTTCGAGATGCAACAATATAGCTGCAATAGTTAAATTTTCTTTTCCTAAGACACAAATTTTCCTTTTTCCAGCGACAAGCAGAAAGAATCAAGCGCGAGAAAGCTCAAGCGAAACGAGGAGATGACGTAGATCCACAACTAAGGCCTGACGATATAGTTCCTGTTTCACGTTTTAAAGGCTCACGTCTTGCTTCTGGTGCTACTCCTTCGCCATATCGACAAATTGGACAAACTACTACTTCTATGTCAGGGCTGGAAATTAAGACAAGACAAAGTGGAAAAATTGACAGTAGAGATACTGCTGCCAGAGCCCCAAAAGTCCAACGCATATCTTCAACAGGGGCTTCAGTTGGTGCTACCATTGTGGAGGCTGAGACTAGTCTGGAAACAGAAGTAAATTTATCTTCTTAAAGAGGAAAATTTTCAGTATTAGTTCATTGACTAGTTCATGTTCTAACATAACAGTTCTAGGTTGTAGGTTCTAGTATTCTTTCATGCCAGCTATTTTGTCTGATTACGGTTGTAATGTTCTTTTCAATTTTCAGATTCATGAGAATAAAGATGATCTGAAAACAAAGCTCAAGGAAGTGCTAAGAGAGAAGTCTGATCTTTTTAACTCCGAAAATCCAGAGGAGGACAAGGTTTGATCCTGAAATTGCTAGCTTTGTAGCCTGATATTTTATCCCAAACTTTGATCTCTCTGTGTTCAGTGAGGGCTTGGGTGGAGGTGGAGAACTGGAGATTGGTTCCTATGAGGACAGGATATTCCAGAAGAGAGCTCGCTTGCATCATGTGTGTATTCAGTGACTGGTTTTCTTTCTTTTTCCCCTATTATTCCATACATACACCTACCTGCAACCTAGATGGATAGTTGTATTGCTTCCTTATGAATCCTTTGGGGTACTTAGATAGATTCTAAAAATGTCAGAATTCAAGGTCACAACTCGTGTGCTATTTGTTACTCGAGTATCAAGCAACATAGATTGCAGGCCAATATGCCTATACCAATTTCTCTGATCAAAATAATTTTTGGAAAGCATTGAATTATTTTGTTGCTGGGTCAAGGGATACTGAACTTGATGTATGTGTTGATCTAGTCTTTGCATTGCTCCTTTGTTGAAGCATGCAAAGGTAAATTTTTCTTATTGGCTTTTTCTCACATTCTTTGTATTGCGCTCCTATGATATCTAATTGTGATTTTTATGTTCTTGAACAAGGCAATGAGGTTACATGACTCGTAGTTTGATAACTTATCCATCCATGGGGCAGACAACTTATTCCTCTACCATATTGATTTAAACACTAAAATCCATTTCATGTGATGAGAATTTTGCTATATGTTCTTGGTAGTAGAATTAATGCCAAAAGAAGTTTCACAACATACATGTTTCTTAAGCCCATTGTGCAACTACCATTCCGTACCTCGAAAACTGTTTTCCTCCAGTATTCTTTGTAACTACAGGATGGAAAATTTTGAAATATTTTACTTTATTGCAGCATACTACTGAGGTTGTATAATAGGTTTATCTACTATTTGTATGATCAATGCTTCTTTAATCTAAAAATAATTGCGCGCCTCTCTAAGTTGGGCATGATTAGGACTTGTTCGAATTGTTAACTTCTACTTCTATTCTAACAGTACCTTTGTATTTGCATCATCTAATTGTAACATATTACAATAACCCTGCCAACCCTGTCAATGTTGTGGTAACATTTTTACTGGATCTCATCTTTGTGATTTCTTTCATTGTACATAGAATCTCCTTTTATGATTGTTGTAAGTATCCTTTCATATATATTGATACTAGACACATTTTCTTGATAGTATTTTCTAGACTAATTGTTGTAAGTATACTTTTATGATAAATTTTTGCTTCTTTACATTGTTATTAGACACATTTTCTCAATGATTGATAAAATAATAAAATTTTCTTGCTAATATATTGGCATATCTTAATTTTATTTGCAGGTCCTTCAAAAGCATTATGGATTTACTTAAATGATGGGCGACGACTCTTGTGATGGAAAAAAAAATTTTGGGTTAATTTTGTGAATATTTAATAAATGATTCAAAAATATGGTGTAGTGTTTAATATTTTGGGTTCATAATTTTGTATGTAATGGCGGAGATGATGGGTTCATTTTGTAAGTGATGGTATGGGTGATGTATTGTGTTTTGGATTTATTTTGGAAATGATTCTACAGGATGCTTAATGTTAAGCCTTTCTGTTGTTTATCAATTGAACATTATAGTTATATATGGAATTTGTTGTCTTCTACTTAATGTAATATGTTTCTCCTATTTTGTAAATGATAGTAAAGAATGCTTGATGTTGTTGCGTTTTTTTTGTATGGGAGCTCCGACACTTGGAGATACGTCTGAGGATAAGCTAGACAACGACCATGACCATATGAATTATGTTATATGTGTATTTAAATTGTATGTTTTATAGCTGGAAAAATGCAAACAATAATTTCATAAGTATTACTTTTGGGACGATTATGTAATTGTCCTAGATATAAATGACATCCTTTTGTGACGCTAGCAAATTTGTTTAGGACGGATGTTATTCGTCACAAACACTTTTATTTTGGGACCGTTTTGTAAACCGTCGTAAACATATAATAATTCAAACTCTTTTGGTACGGTTACATTTTCCGACCCTAAAACCAAATTAGGACGGTATTTTTCGTCCTAAAACTTTTTGCCACGCCACCCTAATAGTACTGTCACTAACCGTCCTAAAATTCGTCCCAAATCACAATTTAGGACTGATTTGGGTCTTTTTAAGACGAATTTTTGGGGTCCCAAAAAGACACTTTTTTTGTAGTGCACCCAGGCCACGACAACACTGCCGCCACCCAAAACCCTCAGGCACCACCGCCACCAAAAATTCACCACCACCCAAAAGAAAAGACGAAAATTCCAAACACTCACCTGACTTCGGCCTCGTCCCGACACCGCCGAGGCCGCGCGCCACCGGAAGCTCCGCCGCGCTTCCCGCGTGCCGACCAGCCACCGTACGCGCCCAAACCCCTCTCTCGTCCACCACGCCTAGCGATCAGATCCGCCCTACGCCGACCCTCACCCGTGCGGCGCCGCCCCTAACTTTCCTTCCCGCCGACCTTCCGCCGCCACAACCGAGTAATCCCGACCGCCGGCCTAGCCCTAGCCCGCGCGTCCGAACCCCTCTTTCCCGAACTTCTCCCAACCGCCGCCGTCCTCGAGAGAGAGCCGCCGTGCCTAGCGTTCTCGATTTCCCGTCGCCCGCTTCTCCCGCCGGCATCCGCCCCTTTCTCCCAGACCCCTTTCCGCTCCGCCAGCGCACACTTCCCGTCCGCCGTCGTCACCCACCGCCTACGACCCGCCGCTCTCCTCTCCTCCCTCTTCTGATCATCTCTTCCCATCTCTCTCTCCATCCCGCTCTCTCATCCTCACTGTCTCTCGGGACCTTTCTTCCTTTCTCTGAATAAACTCTCTCTCCCCTCTTACTTTATGAGTGATTACTTGCTCATGAAACGGAGGAGAAGAGTCATCTGTCCGGATGCTTTATATTTTGTCGATTTCTTCTTTGTTTTTTGTGTGTGTGTTTACATACAGTATAGGTACTATGTAGAATTATTACTGTTGAGGGAAATTTTTATCATCATTATTATTAATATTATTATTATCATTACTATGATTTTGTTATTTACTACCCTTCAAAACATTATATGTATAACACGTATTATATATTATTTTAAAAAAAGAATTTTATAATTATTAGTATTATTAATAAAGCTATTAGTATTATTTTAATTGTTTTCAATAATGTATATGTTCCCGGAAATTTTTTTGAAGCAAAAGTATAGTTTTATGTACAACTCTACATATAATTTTCAAAGTAGGTTTTTAGCCCTACACCGATTTTATAGATTTTCGAGATATTTACCTATAAATATTTTTGGCTCATAAAAATATTTTGTTGTAGATTTTCTATTTGATTAAGAAATAGCTTCGACTTATAAATTATAATGTAGCCTAACACGATTTTCTTTTCTAGATTTTCAACGTAGTTATCTAAAATATGTATATTTTTTTTTCTAAAGTCGTATTATTTTTACAAACTTAGAGTTTTTTTTTTGTCAAAAACGGTTTTCTTGACTTTAAGTATTTTTGTATTTTCCTATAAATATTTTTTTACTCATGAAAAACTAGTTTTAAAATACCTTTCAAAATCACATTTATTATTTTCCAAATTTCTATCAAATATCCTCTTGTCCATGACGCAGCCCATCCTTCCTATTCCTTCGCCCATTTCGAGACTACCATATGTCCAACCTAACCAATATGACTATTCCGGACTCAATGACACGGTCTGTACCACAGAATGAGATCGTCTTGCCTAGTTGTGACATCGAAGGCAGAACCCATGCCAACATGATCATTGCACCACCGCGGGCGCCATACCAGGCAAGACACATTGCCATTAGCTGTTTATTTATTTTAGCTCATAGTTCATGCATTATTTATTTTCTTTATGCAAAATAAACTGTGATATATGGCATTACTGTTAGAACTTACTGTTCATCTATATTTCCTGCTGTGTATTATTTTTCTTACAAATTAAACCTAGATTTAAGGGACCACCTTGTGTGTTGCATTCATTGGCCTTGACACGTTGTAACACGAAGTTGTGTGTCGCATGTAGGACACGGAAGTGCGTGATTGGCTGGCCACCAGTACGTACAAGCTGTGCGATAGGAATAACCGCTAATAGAGGTTGCATGTTAGTTTGACTTAGCGGTTATAGTGGTTTATGTTATGGATACAATATAGTAGGCATTGGGCGGGGTGGACAATTCCTTAGCGTATGGGCTTCGATGCACTTCCCTTGTGACCCGGACTCTTCGCTGGAGATACGGAGTTGATGACCCAAGATTACTGACGGCCACTGACGATTCTGCGGAACGTCATGCTCTTCCTGATGGGGCCTCTGGTGCCCAAAGGGGGACTACGTCGATCCTATTCAGCCAGGGCCCATGCGTAGGAAGGATTGTTCTTAACGACATTTCACTTAGAACGGTAGGCTACCCTATCCGTTAGGTACGAGTACTTTTGGTTTGGGTACTTGTATCTGACCGTGGCTTGGAACAATAACTTGTCGCGAATTAGTTCGTCACATCTTGTCCTTGTTTGGTTGTAGGTGTGACTTACTACTTCGATGAGAAGGTATTAAACCTTATTGGGGTCCGGATACCATATTGGATTCATAGCATGGGAAGATATGTTACCGTGAATTAGTTTACCATCTCCTGTCCTTGTTTGGTTGGGGGTATGGTACGCTCGTTCAGTAGGTGCGTATTGGAACATGTTATAATTCGATTTACTTATTTATTTGAGCAATATTTATTCAGTTTATATGGCATGATATTATGTGTCTTGTTACGTCCCTCTGAGGACCTGGTTATCTCCCCAGGTGTGTGCTATTGTCTTTCGCAGATGTTCTAGCTCTAGCCGTGATCTTCGCTATTTCTTCGAGGATGATTGCATTTGGATCGTCTTCGCCTCGCTCGCCAAAATCTTTCTTTTGTTATGTATTTTATTTCATAGTTGGTAGTGGATTTGTCTCCGCCCAACTACATGTACCAAATGACAAATTCATAGTTGATATATGATATCTTTTATTCCTTGATTTTGTGGATGAGGTTAGTTATGGTTCTACTGCATTTTACAGCTTATGTATTTATACGAGGCTTTCATATATTGGAGTATACTTCGTATGAATACAGCTGGCATGTCTACGTTCCTAGTCCTACATATTTTGGGACTAGGGCGTTACATATTTTTGTGGTGGCCCATGCAAGTCAAGATAAATTGTTTGGTTACTTTACCGTACCAAGCAAGCCTGCGTATAGGATTAGAAGTCTAGGATTTCATCCGCATACCTGACCTCTTTCCTTGATTTTATCTACCGTTTGACTCATCAATTGCATCTTGCTTGCTTCCTTCCATCCCTATTCTTATCTTTCCTTCGTGCTTGCTAGAGATTGACCTAGTTAGTTGTCCCAAAACACCATTAGTTTAATTCTTTAAGTTGGGTAGACTATCTTATGACCTAGCAACCCCTTTGACCTAGTGACCTATATTAGAAAGCTTATTTAGATCCTAAAATCTAGAGGACCTAACCCGTCTAGCCAACCCAGGACTTGGACAAGAAGACTATAGGACAATTGTATGACTTAGAATCATTCTACCTTCTTTTTATCTAAATATCTCGTGCCTATGTTTTTTTACCACTTTGACTAATATTGCAACTATAATCTAGTTTTGCAAACTCATCTATTATCGAGTTTGTTCATGACTTATGCTATTGAGCGGCCGCTCACTAACATATTGTCTAATCAGAACCGGTGCATGATGGTCTGATCAACCAAGTGCACTTTGGTTCGCTTTTGTCTATATTTCTATGTGGATGGAACATAATTAAACATGGACTTTAGAAGTCCCATCCACGACTGCCTTGAAAATTCTTTTCAAAAAATTTTTTCGGTCGCCTTTGAACCACGTATTCGTATTCGATAACGCCTCCTTCGAACTCTAGATTGCTTTCGCCTTCACCTATTTAAGAAGGACGAATGCGCTGTACTTGAAGTTCCCCTAGCTATCCTATCTCTTGTGACCGTTAACACTAAATGTGCCTATATCTTTGTCCTAACTACTCGTCCTTTCCCTCGACCATAAATCCACAATCTTGACTTTCTAATAACTTGAATTTAAGAAGTGATTACAATCGTCTCTTAATTATATCCTCAACCTAGACTACGACCATATAAACTTCGAACCCTTCTATCTACCGTTGTGCCCTCTCACCCCCCTACGAATTCTTAATTTCGAGGACAAAATTCTTATAAGTTGAGTAGGATGTAAAACCCCTAAATTTCTACTAATTATTTTTTATTATTAATATTTGTACGAATGTAAAATTTTGTATTGTACGTCGCGTAGTCGTATTTTACGTCGCGCACGAAATTTTATTTTTGCTCGACGAGTGCGAATATGTGCGAGCATACATATTTTAGAAATATATTTTATTTATTATTTTATAGTTTCAAAATAATATAGGTAATAATTACTTCTAGCTATCATTTCAAGTTTATGGTTTTAATTATGAAAAGCCTTTCATTTATGCAGTTATAATTATAAAGTATTTTTCCTATAAAATGGTATATTAGAAAGTATATTTATATAAAGAATATTTGTGCATACCTATATCTCGTAAATATTTATTAGTTTATTTTAAATAAAAATGCAATTTTCGAAATTATTATTATTAATATTTTTGAAAAATATATTTCGAAATTTTTGTGAAGATTTAAATCGTGATTTGATTTTTGGATTTATTTAAATAGATATCCATATTAGAATTTTAAATTTGATTTGATTTTAACTAAGAGAATTTAATTTGATTTAAATTCGATTGGATTTGGATTTGAATTTTGATTGCTTTTAAATTAAACTAGGAAATATCTAAATTTGGGTTTTAAATCTATTCCTAATCCTATCCAAAGTGGGAATTCCCACATCCTATAAATAGGCAGGTACTCCTCTATATTTTTCATCCACAATTTTTTCCACAAACGTGCCGTGCACCGTGTCAGTGTCCATCCAGATTCTTATTCCATATTTTATTTACATATACAGATTCATCTTTTTCGTGTCGGACACCCCCCGACATAATCAAATTCCTAAACCTATTATAACCCTGTCCAGCCCCATCCTGGCCGAACCGTCATCATCTCCACCACCGGAATAGTGTCGTCCCGGCAATCTCGACCCGGCCTTTTCCCATCCACAGCACCCTCGCCCAACCATCCACACCACCCGACCATGTTCAGCCACAAACCAGCAACACCAAACCCCAAATACCACCACCAACACCGGCGGCATCCGTCGACTCCAACCCTCGACCACCGCCAGAACCAACCCATGCTTCCTACGCCACCACCGGACCTCCCCGACACCACCCGTTGCCACCACCACCGTCACCGTCACCAACCTTAGCTACACAAACCCATCTCCCATCATCTCCGTCACCAAGACCAGGACGTCGCCACCACCGTCTCCATCTCTCACTACGCTCATCACCACCACCCTGGCCATGACAATACTGCCGCCACCCAAAACCCTCAGGCACCACCGCCACCAAAAATTCACCACCACCCAAAAGAAAAGACGAAAATTCCAAACACTCACCTGACTTCGGCCTCGTCCCGACACCGCCGAGGTCGCGCGCCACCGGAAGCTCCGCCGCGCTTCCCATGTGCCGACCAGCCACCGTACGTGCCCAAACCCCTCTGTCGTCCACCACGCCCAGCGATCAGATCCGCCCTACGGCGACCCTCACCCGTGCGGCGCCGCCCCCAACTTCCCTTTTCGCCGACCTCCCGCCGCCACAACCGCGTAATCTCGACCGCCGGCCTAGCCCTAGCCCGCGCGTCCGAACCCCTCCTTCCCGAACTTTTCCCAACCGCCGCCGACCTCGAGAGAGAGCCGCCGTGCCTAGCGTTCTCGATTTTCCGTCGCCCGCTTCTCCCGCCGGCCTCCGCCCCTTTCTCCCAGACCCCTTTCCGCTCCGCCGGCGCACAATTCCCGTCCGCCGCCGTCACCCACCGCATACGACCCGCCGCTCTCCTCTCCTCCCTCTTCCGATCATCTCTTCCCATCTCTCTCTCCATCCCGCTCTCTCATCCTCACTGTCTCTCGGGACCTTTCTCCCTTTCTCTGAATAAACTCTCTCTCCCCTCTTACTTTATGAGTGATTACTTGCTCATAAAACGGAGGAGAAGAGTCATCTGTCCGGATGCTTTATATTTTGTCGTTTTCTTCTTTGTTTTTTTTGTGTGTGTTTACATACAGTATATGTACTATGTAGAATTATTACTGTTGAGGGAAATTTTTATCATCATTATTATTAATATTATTATTATCATTACTATGATTTTGTTATTTACTACCCTTCAAAATATTGTATGTATAACACGTATTATATATTATTTTAAAAAAGAATTTTATAATTATTAGTATTATTAATAAAGCTATTAGTATTAGTTTAATTGTTTTCAATAATGTATATGTTCCCGGAAAATATTTTTGAAGCATAAGTATAGTTTTATGTACAACTCTACATATAATTTTCAAAGTAGGTTCTTAGCCCTACACCGATTTTATAGATTTTCGAGATATTTACCTATACATATTTTTGGCTCATAAAAATATTTTGTTGTAGATTTTCTATTTGATTAAGAAATAGCTTCGACTTATAAATTATAATATAGCCTAACACGATTTTCTTTTCTAGATTTTCAACGTAGTTATCTAAAATATGTATATTTTCTTTTTCTAAAGTTGTATTATTTTTACAAACTTAGAGTTTTTTTTGGTCAAAAACGGTTTTCTTGACTTTAAGTATTTTTGTATTTTCCTATAAATATTTTTTTACTCATGAAAAACTAGTTTTAAAATACCTTTCAAAATCACATATTTATTATTTTCCAAATTTCTATCAAATATCCTCTTGTCCATGACGCAGCCCATCCTTCCTATTCCTTCGCCCATTTCGAGACTACCATATGTCCAACCTAACCAATATGACTATTCCGGATTCAATGACATGGTCTGTACCACATAATGAGATCGTCTTGCCTAGTTGTGACATCGAAGGCAGAACCCATGCCAACATGATCATTGCACCACCGTGGGCGCCATACCAGGCAAGATACCTTGCCATTAGCTGTTTATTTATTTTAGCTCATAGTTTATGCATTATTTATTTTCTTTATGCAAAATAAACTGTGATACATGGCATAACTGTTAGAACTTACTGTTCATCTATATTTCCTGCTGTGTATTATTTTTCTTACAAATTAAACCTAGATTTAAGGGACCACCTTGTGTGTTGCATTCATTGGCCTTGACACATTGTAACACGAAGTTGTATGTCGCATGTAGGACAAGAAAGTGCGTGATTGGCTGGCCACCAGTACGTACAAGTCGTGCGATAGAAATAACCGCTAATAGAGGTTGCATGTTAGTTTGACTTAGCGGTTATAGTGGTTTATGTTGTGGATACAACATAGTAGGCATTGGGCAGGGAGGACAATTCCTTAGCGTATGGGCTTCGATGCACTTTCCTTGTGACCCGGACTCTCCGCTGGAGATACGGGGTTGATGACCCAAGATTACTGACGGCCACTGACGATTATGCGGAACGTCATGCTCTTCCTGATGGGGCCTCTGGTGCCCAAAGGGGGACTACGTCGATCCTATTCAGCCAGGGCCCATGCGTAGGAAGGATTGTTCTTAACTATATTTCACTTAGACGGTAGGCTACCCTATCCGTTAGGTACGAGTACTTTTGGTTTGGGTACTTGTATCTGACCGTGGCTTGGAATAATAACTTGTCGCAAATTAGTTCGTCACATCTTGTCCTTGTTTGGTTGTAGGTGTGACTTACTACTTCGATGAGAAGGTATTGAACCTTGTTGGGGTCCGGATACCATATTGGATTCATAGCAAGGAAGATATGTTACCATGAATTAGTTTACCATCTCCTGTCCTTGTTTGATTGGGGGGATGGTACGCTCGTTCAGTAGGTGCGTATTGGAACATGTTATAATTCGATTTACTTATTTATTTGAGCAATATTTATTCAGTTTATATGGCATGATATTATGTGTCTTGTTACGTCCCTCTGAGGACCTGGTTATCTCCCCAGGTGTGTGCTATTGTCTTTCGCAGGTGTTCTAGCTCTAGCCGTGATCTTCGCTATTTCTTCGAGGATGATTGCATTTGGATCGTCTTCGCCTCGCTCGCCAAAATCTTTCTTTTGTTATGTATTTCATTTCATAGTTGGTAGTGGATTTGTCTCCGCCCAACTACATGTACCAAATGACAATTTCATAGTTGATATATGATATCTTTTATTCCTTGATTTTGTGGATGAGGTTAGTTATGGTTCTACTGCATTTTACAGCTTATGTATTTATACGAGGCTTCCATATATTGGAGTATACTTCGTATGAATACAGCTGGCATGTCTACGTTCCTAGTCCTACGTATTTTGGGACTGGGGCGTTACAGGAAGGATTGTTCTTAACTACATTTTCACTTAGAACGGTAGGCTACCTTATCCGTTAGGTACGAGTACTTTTGTTTTGGGTACTTGTATCTGACCGTGGCTTGGAACAATGACTTGTCGCGGATTAGTTCGTCACATCTTGTCCTTGTATGGTTGTAGGTGTGACTTACTACTTCGATGAGAAGGTATTGAACCTTGTTGGGGTTCGGATACCATATTGGATTCATAGCATGGAAAGATACGTCACCGTGAATTAGTTTACCATCTCCTGTCCTTATTTGGTTGGGGGGATGGTACGCTCGTTCAATAGGTGTGTATTGGACCATGTTATAATTCATTTGACTTATTTATTTGAGCAATATTTATTCATTTTATATGGCATGATATTATGTGTCTTGTTACGTCCCTCTGAGGACCTGGTTATCTCGCCAGGTGTGTGCTATTGTCTTTCGCAGGTGCTCTAGCTTTAGCTGTGACCACCTCCATTTCTTCGAGAATGATTGTGCTTGGATCGTCTTCGCTTCGGTTGCCAAAATCATTTCTCATGTATTTTTCCTTTACTTGTTGGTAGTGGATTTGTCTCTGTCCAACATATTGTATCAAGACAATTCATTATCATTATATAATATCTTTTATTCATTTATTCTTGTGTGGATGAGATTCGTTATAGTTCTACTGTATTTTACAGCTTATGTGTTCATACGAGGTTTCCATATATTGGAGTATACTTCGTATGAATACAGCTGGCATGTCTACGTTCCTAATCCTACGTATTTTGAGACTGGGCGTTACACAAATCAACCTTCATATTTCCTTCATCATACACTTTCAAATATCAACCATCTCAATTAATAAATTATATCTCTTTCTTTTTTTGACTCAAAATCCTTGTGTTCTCTATCCTCTTACCAATGCCTTGTCCAATTTCTTACCATCACCACATATAATTAAAATATATTCTCTATTATTAAATTTCAAACTTCCATCATAACCTTTGTGTGAAATACCTCGAGAACCAATAACCTAAAATTGTCTAAATTCAAAAATGTTTCAATCTCGGATATCCTTGTCAGGTTCTAAACTATATCTACAGAATATAAATTTTCATACCATTAATGTTAATCCTATTGTCCTTCTCATTTGAAATCCTTGAACTTGCTTTCTAAGTAATTCATCCTCGAAATACCCTAGTAACTCATTTCTAAACTGATTATGTCGACCCCTTGGTTTCAGTTCCAACCTCAATCATACTTCTATCTCAAAATTCTACACTAGATCCAACATCCCATATTCCTACCAAGATACCACTTGATAATAAATCCGCCTTCTGAACGAGATGATTTACGATACTCCATAATCCTTTCCCAGGTGAAAAGAAACAAAAATTTTAAATGACTTCATAGTGTGGTTGGCAGGAATGGATAAAAGACAGGTGATTGGTGTAATCAAGACATAATTAATCAGGATGGATGAAGTAATGACAAGATAAGGAAATTATCATATGATAAGAAGAAAAATGACAAAATAAGAAATAATGGTAGGAATTGTTCTTGATCAATAGGTCAAAAGAAGTGAATAAATTTAAGGTATGACCTGATAACCATACACGTCTATCCAGAATCATGTTGCCAGAATTTTTGCCACGCGAGTAAGCATAGCTGCAATAAACGATGGGGTCCATAACTAGGGTATACACCCTATAATTATGTCATCTAGATTCCTTACCACGCCAACCGGTATGGCTGCAAGAAAGTTTAAATTCCATAACTAGGATAGTATATCCAACATCAGGCTCCATGTCCCTGTCGTGTTAGCCAGTATGATTGTGATAAATTCTAAACTCCATAATAAAGTAGACATTTACCGTTCTCATCGTTCTCATCAAATATGTTTATCAGAATATCTTAACTCAATTCATAAAAACTAATTTTAGATACAAAATCAAAGTCAACAACGAACGAACATCAAGATTCAAAATTCAATAACGAATTAAGGATAAGTAAATGGAAACTAGCGAAAACAGATTCTGAGACAGGATTTAGAGGGAGGTTCTCAAGGGATTTTCCAAAGGTACTATCTAGGCCAAAATCTAAAAGCCTGAAATATTATCTAAAATAATCTCAACCTAGAAGGTATATAAGTTCAACTTTTACATTCTAGTTCCCTCTGGGGTCCACGAACACATCCCAAAGAAGAATAAGGTTCGATACGGACAGATATCTCAGAAATCAGGACGGATAGAAACGAATGAGAAGATTTGGAAAATATTCGAAATAAGATTCCCGGGGGTCATCCTTGGAATCTATCAAGAGTTCCTAATATGTGACTGAGTACCAAAATCCTAAAATATTCCATGAGTCAACCTTAATCCTAGGGCAGGCTCGTAGTAGTACAGATAAGCTCAAGTACCACTACGACTTCACATTAATTTGTAAAGATAGACCTGTATGGGCCACCACAAAAATGTGTCACGACCCGTACCCGGATATACGGGTACAAATATGTGGGCCACGCCCAGCCTACACTGCAGTATCGACGGTAGAGCGCTGTCAAGTATCTGATACTAACTACAACATCTAAAAGATCTATAACCATAAAATTACTCATATCACATCACAAAAGCTAGGGAAGATAAGACAAAAAATAATAATATCACTAGAACAACTAGACTCTACAAGATCATAAATGACATGAATGTGTCGGAGGCATAAACCGACAATGAAATATGAATATAAAGAAAGAATGGCCTAGAGTTCCCAGAACAACTCACTATAAATGGAACCTCGACATCTGTCACAGCTAGCATCATCCTGTAGTCCAATAATGGGGGGGGCATAACAATCCTAATATTTGTCAACATATCCAGTCATGATGGGAACGTGCACGTCAACTAACAACATTTCACAAGATATGACAAAAGCTACAAGACTGTAAATTGAGAGTATATACAAGAAATCATGAAATGTATATGTGAGTATCAAGGCAAGGTAAGCTGTAAATCTAGAGCTAGAACAAGACAAGTAAAACTGACATGGCATGTACAAGAATCAAGAATCATTTATCTAAGTGTGTGAGTAATATCTACAACATGTGGCCGGCTTGGGAACTTGCACAATAGTAACACGCCTAACTAATCATACGTGGAATGTATGATCAACACTCACAATCAATCGATACACAATGGGTGCATAATAGGAATTGACCACATATCTACACTAATACTCCCCGCCCCTGACTAGTATAGTCGATCCAACCATGACACGTCATGACACAAGATTCTCCGAGAAGGTAGCAAGTCTCCTCGAGAATCGTGTCTACACAATGCACAAGGAACAATGCAAGACTTATACAATATATACCAAGGAAAATAAGAAATATCATCTCATGTCGGGATCCAGACAAATACCAATCCGTGTGAACAATGTGTCAAAAATAAGTATATCTACACAAGTACATGAATTATAACAATTATCGTAAATTAGAACAATTACCAGAGAATGTACTCGCCTGGGGTCCTGCTCTAAATATGAATCGAGGCTCAGAGTGAAGCCACAGACCTAAGGATGAGATATACAAGAGTCAATTAGAGTTCAAATAGTGTATGCTATGAAATCTAGGTCCAACTAAGTCAATCTAAGACAACTCAGACAAACTGGGTCAAACTAAGGCAAACTGGGCCAAACTAAGGCAAACTTGGTCAAAGGTAGTCTCTATAAACATCTACAAGGTCAACAAATCAATTTCAGTGATTGTGAAATCACTGAAATCGATGGATCTCAAAATACAAACAAGAGGAGAAAGATTATAATAATAGGGTGATAGATAGGATGAAAACCTACATATGTTGTCGGATGGTGAAACTATCACCAATGTGTCCATAATGGTCAAATTAACAAGAATAGCCTATCCATAAGTCCAATTTGGACACATGGGCAAAAAGGTAATTTCGGATCAAAATGGTGTCCGTGTCGGACCCACTTTATACCGAAAAATGTGCCAAAATAAAAGTGCACTAAACCTAACAAATTATATGTCCACGAATCCAGAATGACGATACGAACTCAACGGTATATCCGGAATTGGATTCCGATGAGCCGATCTCAAAATGGCCCTTTGACCCAGATATTGGAATCCGAATTGCACGAAAATACGTGTCGGAGCCAATGTCCATAAAACTCAGCAAATTATATGTCAATGAGTCCAGAATGATGATACGGACTCAATGGTATATCCAGAATTGGATTCCGATGAGCCGATCTCAAAAAGACTCGTTGGCTCGGACTGTGGGGCCCACGTTGTACCGTAATACGTGCCAGGACCCATGTCCTCCAAACTAAGCAAACTTTATATAAAAATGTGCCAGAACGATGCCACGAGTCTACTGGTGGTGTCAGAAATTGAATCTGGAGTCCCGGGTTCAAAATTAAGATTTTACAACTTGAAAATTATGAATTCGGACGGCCAACTTTGGCGTCGAATTCAACCAACCAAACAAGCTCACAATGAAACGAAATTAAAATGGCAAGAAGAGGGTTATACCAGCTATGCACAGGAACTGGTAGCACGCGAAATGGAGCTGCGATGACGGAGTTACGAGTCGACGAAGTTGGCTCCACAAAACTGTCCAAAAATAACATAATTTAAAGCGTCAATTTGGTGGCCGGTTTTGATGTATCAAAAGACGAAATTAACAGATGAAACTGGAGATGAGTGAACATGTATATACCGAGAGGGAGATGGAAGAAACGGATCGACGATCCAACGGTCGAATTGTCCAAAAAACACGCACAAAGTCGCTGCGACGAGACACGAAATCTGAGTTCAATTCCGCGCGCGTCACGGCGGGATCCCGTGCGAAACGCACGAATCGACTGTCGTACGCGTCGGGGGCGAGGGTGGATGCCAGAGGGACCTCGCCGGAGAGTTCGTCGCCAAGGAAGGGGGCCGGCCACGGCGGCGCGCGGCCGGCGGCAGGGTCGTGCGGCCGTGGCAGCCTGCTAATGCCGCTGGCAACTACTGCTGCTGGCACTGCTTGCTGCTGCTATGATTGCTCGCTGCTACTGCTACTGGCACTGCTCGCTGCTGCCGAGCTCGGCCAGGGGGCCAAGCTCAGGAAGGAGGAGAGGAGGAGAGGTGGTGTGGATGGTGATGGTGGTTGAAGATGATGTGGTGATGGTGGGGATGATGATGATAATGTGAAAAAGAATAAGAAGAAGAAAAAGAAGAAGAAATGGAGATGATGATGATGATGATGAAGGAGGAGAATGGAGGGAGATGGTGTTCGACTTTGAGGGGAGTGAGGTGGGGTGTTTTTGTGTATAATAGGGGAGAGAGATAAAATGGTATTAATTGAAGATAGAGAGATATGTATATTTGTGTGTGTGTATATATATTATATATAGAAAGAGAGAGAGAATGAGAGATTAATGAGGGAGGGGTGGTGGTCGACTGAAAATAGGGGGAGAGGGTGTGTGATGATGGTGATGTGTGAGAGGGTGGAGTATAGGTAGAGAAGGAGAGAGTTATATAGATATAAATATATATATATATATATATATATATGTGTGTGTGTGTGTGTGTGTGTGTGTGTGTGTGTGTGTGTGTGTGTGTACAAAGAGAGAGAAATAGATATTTTTGAGTAGAGAAGAGAGAGAAAATTATGTGGGGTGTATGGGTAGACATGAGAGGGCATACACCAAATTGGATTGAGTGCTGGGCCAAGTTTGGTTGAGTTGGGGCCAAGATTTAATTAAAATAACAAATTTAAACCAATTAAAATCATGGATGAAATGGGAGCACAAGAGAGATCAATTTGGTGGCACGCAAGTGGCACGTGCATAGTAGGCTCAAAACAGGCTAGAACCATATATTGGGTCGAGCAGATTGGACCGATGTTCGGCCCGAAAATTAAGTTGGAAGTTAAGTCACAAATTACGACAGACGATAAATTGGTCTAAATTGACCCGAAAGTTGTGCAAAGCAAAAAGAGCACAAGAGAATAAGTTTGAGTGGGATATGATATATCAACATGAAGATAATCTTGTCTACTACAAACTTAGAGAAGAAAGTTTCCAGAGACTGGCAGCCCTGATGTTCCAGAAATCAGAGTCACGGTAAAAAGCATTTAATGATCAAAATTAATTAAATAAAAATGAATTATCGAAAATAATTCATTTAGAAAATTCAAAAATAAATTCCGAAAATTCAGGGGGCTTACAGTTGCAGTAATTTGCTTTATTGATCTCCAGAATACGTGCAGCGTTGTTTACAAAACATACTTTGTTTGCGATTTGGATTAGATAAATAACCTGCGTATGCATATCACGTAAGGTCAACTAATTTATGTGAATTAAATCAATAATGATTTATGTACTTTATGTCATTCTACTGTCTTTGTGTATGTGCATATCAGCAAGTTCGCGTATATTGTGCTGAGTGAATGACAATAGAGAATTTGCACTTAAAAATATGGTAATTCAGGACTCAGAAAATGTTATTTTATTCTTTAGTCCAAAATAGATCTCATTGACCTGGCCACTTTAGGTGTACTAAGTGAATAACAATTGTTCATATTAAATCTTTCAGGAGACTTTCTCTTCCTGAGATCTCTTCTGGAGGTTTATCTCTTCAGAAGATTATTTTTTCCTGAGATTAACATTATCTCTTTAAGAAATATCGTCATATCTACACTCCCTTCAGTAGATCTTCTCTTCAGGAGGCACTTTCAATCTCTTCGGAGATGCTATCATGTACATAGAAGGTCGTTTTAACGAATCATGAATTTTTTTCATAAATATAACCGGACATTTAGAATCATTATTATATCCTTTCCTAGACTGATACTCAATGAGCCTATAATATCACATTCTTCCAGATGGCTTTAGTCACATTCTAGTCATATTCTTTAGGATGATTGTAGTCATATATGGCTTATTTTGCAAATTCTTCGTGGATATCCTGGCAATTTAAATCCTTCGGGAATTTTATGTTTATCTTATTGTCTAGATTATCATGACCGGAGAATATTCATGGTCATTTCGAGAATCGTTGCGCTAACATTGCTCTATACATTTGAATCTTATTTCTTTTATTTCTTTACAAACACCCATTTAAAATCTACTGGGTTTATTCTTTTTGGGGTCTTGTATATTATGACCAAACACTCCACGTTTTGTAATAGGTATCGCATATTTTGGCCAATGTTGTCCTTTTCAATATTCAAGGATATATGTGGTTCAGTGTTATCCTTATTTTACATCACCCTTTTATTCTCATTTATTCCAAATTTCTCTTGAATATATGTAAAACATAGATTTTTGGGCATCGATACCTCTTTCTCAGTCTCTTCTGGGATATGAGGCATATCCTCGACTAGAGTGATATACTTTAAGAAATTGGATCTTTGTTTCATGACATCTTCCAGATCGTCATGAGCTTCCTTTATATGAATGCTACTTCAGGAGTTGATTCTTAAAGACCATTAGGGTGCGTTATACTTTTCAGTCTCTTATTATGGAGACCCGAAAATTTAAAATGTTTAGGTCTTACATGTTATTAATATAGAACTGATTCATTTGATGCATTTATTTGGTTCTTTTGGTACATACTTCTATTCTAGAAGATACATTCATAGTTGGTATTTTATGCAACATTATTAAAGACATCGAGTAGCATCGATTAATTATTTTCTATAAATTATAAGGGATAATTTTTCTAATTTAGTCTAGATTAGATAAAGTGGAAGTAGGCCGTGATGATTCACTTTGTTCTTCTGGAACGATGATTTACGACGTTCTTTTGGAACGATGATTCATGATGTTCTTTTATAATAAAAATTCACTACGTTCTTCTGGAACAAGATATTTATCTACTACTATCTTCTTCTAACAACGAGAATTCTATCTTATCAAAGTGATAGAAAGATCACAAATTTTACATTAAAGATATCTCTTGTCTAAAATATCTAATAATCTAAGAAGATGAAAATATAAGTTCTAATACTATAATTTACAAAACATAGATGCCAAGACTATAATTCCAAATAATACCAACATAAGTGATAGAAGTCTAAAAATAATGCAATTCTAAATAAATGAACTAAGCTATTGATTATGGATATGGAACCTTCAAGATTGATGGGTTAGAAACAAATATTTTCTTTAGATCAAGGACACATAGTCTGTAATTTGCTAAGAGATGATCACAAGAATTTGTTATGATCATTCTCATTATTATTATTTTGGGTGTCTCACTTGAGGGGTCATTCGGCTTTTGGCTCACAATGGGACCTTAGAATTGAGCTTTTAGCTCAAGGTAGTATGTGACTTGATATCCCGATATGATGACGTATATCCTAACTTCTGGTTCATTATACGAACTTCTGGTTCTCTATACGAGAGGTTACAAAAAAATAATCCTTATTGCACTCGCTTAAAGTTTTAATATGATACCTATTTATCCTTATATTCTTAGAACTCAGTAAAATTCTTCTAAAATTATAAGAGTATGAGACATTATGTATCTGTTGGGTAAAATGTGCTTTGTCTGAGCCTTTAATTATTAATTTGAGCAAGACCATCTATATCATGGATACTACGTTTGAACTAGTATTGTTGTGCTATGATCATATTCTTAGGAATGGTGTATATAGCAGCATTTTAAACTATCAACTAAAATATTTATAGAACTTTAGATCTATATAGAACAACTAGATATCCGTATTCACCTCTACAGGTTGTACAAACTTATGGTACAAACTTTAAAATCCTAATTTATACGAGATTTGCAACTTTAAAGTACATGCAAGTATATTAATAACATTTAGGTTAGTGATTTTTGCTTTTGGCCTTTCGAGGACCAGCAACCCGCAGCGACCTACAAAAGTTAGTTTAAGGTCCCCCGGGCATGCAGCACAACTCATGTCATACATGCACCCATTTGGGATGATAAAAACTTAAGGAAGCAATTTGTATCTTTATTTTTAATCATATATGTATAAAAATCTTGGAGTAGACATAAGTAGAATCAGAAGTTATCATAAGCCTCAATCGGTTATTATACTAAGCATGCAATATGATGATAACATTCTTCATGAATAGGCACTCAACCATTTTTTTTTAGAATTTTTTTCCAGACTTGGATAATGTTGTTAATGATGGTCCACTGTGAAAATTTTCAATAAATTTTCACATTGCGTTTACTTATGTATCTAATTACTACTTGTTATATTGAAGTCCTTATGAAGCCTAGTCATGTAAAAAGCTAGCACGACATGATCCATAGGGATGGTCTCATTCAAGTTTGAAGTTAAAAACATAAGAAATGATATATATATATATATATATATATATATATATATATATATATATATATATATATATATATATAGCTCAAGCTTATCTTGTACCAATGCAATTAAATAGTAGTGGTCAAGGAATTGTTCTTCCCTCTGTTGGCACACTGATTTTATATATTGACTATAATTAACCACTGTACTGTTCTAGCTCTATTAGTTTACAGGAACAAATAAGTCATTCAAAGCTAAAAGAAAAGATGATTCCAACACATACAAAAGCAAACATTATCCCACTCAAAGAAGACATATGACATGCAAAAAGAATCTAAGATCAAAAGCTCCTCTGTCACTCTAAAGTGCCTGTAATTGTCTAGGAAATCATATACACACTTTAGCATGGATGACAAACTAAAAAGGTATAACATTCAAATTGGTTTTTATGAAGAAAAGGAAAATCCGCCGGACTTCCAAAATTTTCTGTCGGATAATCGGAACAAAGACAAAAACTATTTGTTGGCTCTTTCGGATCATCAGACGGATTTCCATGGAGATCCGTCGGATAATCCGAACTGAGACATCAACTATTTTGTTGTCTTTTTTGAATTATCTAACGGATCTCTGGTATAATTCGTCGGATAATCCGAACGCCTTGCTAGCTATTATTCGAATTAAAATCCAATGACCATTTGTCAGAAGCAATAAATGCATCCAACGGCTCTATTTTTAGTCGTTACTGTTCTGTCGAATAATCTGCAATTTCTGTCGAATAATCTGATCGGCTGCAGAATGCTCTTTATGACTTTGGATTTGTATAAATAGACTTCCTCTTTCTTCATAAATACTCATCCACTTGAGCTTTAAATTTTTTATCTACCAAAGAACTCCACCATTACTCTACAAAGCCATAAATTGGCATCCATTAAAGTGTTAGAGTATTCAAGAGTTGTAACTTAGATCTTCCAAGTGTTCAAGAAGATCGAAACCTTTTTTCTCAAGTTTGAAGTTGACGAGCCTTAAAAAAAACTCGTATGTTTGAAGTTGACGAGCCTTCGGTGGAAAACTCATGTGTAAGAAGTTGGCTGGTCTTCGGATCAAAGCTCGTGTTGTAACTATTTACTCAAATAGTGGATTAAAGTGGAAAGAGTTCCAGAACTGGAGTGCCCCTTGGGAGGATACTAAGATACGTCGAGTGTTTGATTCTTTCTTTTTTAATTTGTCTTTTAAATTGTCTATTATTGTTGGTAATTATTTTATTACCCTATTCACCCCCTCTAGGGTTCTACAATTGGTATCAGAGCATAGTCTCTTGATTTGGATTAACCTCTTTAGAGTGATAAATGACCACTAATCCTAGCCTCAACTCATTCCACAATGGGAGACACTCCACAAATAGACCTCCTCTATTTGATAGAACCAACTATAACTACTAGAAGATTAGGATGAGCATCGACTTAAAATCCCTAGATTTGAGTTATGGGATTGTATCGTAAATGGTATCCCTAAATCTTCTATAGTTATTAAGGAAGTAGTTTCGGAAACTCTTAGGAAATTTTTTTCGGAAACGACAAGAAGGTCTTTAGTCGGGATGCAAAGGCTATGAACGACTTTTTGTTCTTTCGATAGCAACAAATTCAATAGAATATCTACTTGAAATTCTAATAAAATATAGAAACTTTTTGAAGTCACACATGAGGGGACATCACAAGTAAAATAATCTAAGATTAGTAGACTCACTCAAGAGTGTGAATACTTCAAAATAAAACAAGATGAGTCTATTACTTTTATGTTTACTCGATTATTTGATGTCATTAACCCTCTCTCTTCTCTTGGTAAGGAATACCCAACTCATGAAAGGATTCAAAAAATTCTCAGAGGATTGACTGAAGGATGGAATCCCAAAGCTACCGCCATCATCGAAGAAAATGACCTTATAACGATGAACCTTGAAACTCTCATGGGAAAGCTGATGACCTACGAACTAGATATGAAAGACCAAGAGGAAGCCTCCATCCAAGAAAAGAAAAAAAAATAAAGGAAAAAGAAAAATCTTTAGCTCTCAAGGCCATCAAGTTCTCCTCAAATGATGACTCCGATGATGACGATTTGGATGACGAAGAAATTGCTCTCACTGCTAAACACGTTCGAAAGTTTCTCAAGTTCAATAAAGCAAATCGTTCAAGAAGGGACACTGACGAAGAATCTGCTTGCTACAACTGCAAGAAAACTGGACACATCAAGAGAGACTGTCCTATGGAAAGAAGAGAATCTGGCAAGTACAAAAGGCCAAACCAAGGAAGCCCATCCTCAAGGAAGTACGCCAATACTAGCATCTGGTGTAAAAGTGATGCAAGTGACTCAGACAATGTAAAACCCCCTGAAATTTCACTATGGATTTTTTTTAAATTTTTATTTAGTTATTATTTTTTATATGTTAGTATTTGTACGCCACGTGCGTATACATATACACGAGATATTTATATTTCTTTTTATATATAAAATGGTTTATTATAGGTTCAGATAAATATAAGAATAAATAGTTTTGGTTTTCTACATATGGAATGAATACTTTGTATATAAATATTTTGCCAAGGTTTAAGTCAAACTTTTATACTTAATTTCAATACTATAAAAAGACTTTTTATTTATACAAGTATATGTAGTAGTTTAAGAAATAATTTTTTTTTCTTTTAAATAATATGTGTCATACTAGAAAAATAAGTTCTATGTAAAATATTATCTGCATGCAAGTGCATGAAATTAATTCACGTATATACGATTTAAAATTTTGAAATTATTTTAGTATTATTCTAATTTATTAAAAAGATATTTTTAAGCTATTCCCTATTAAGGTTTTAAATATTATAAATTTTGAAATTTATTATTAGTGATATTTACTATTAAAAATTTGAAACTATATTTAATATTTAAGTAGTTATGATAATTTAAATTTAGATTTAATTTATTAAATTTTATTCTTAGATAGCTTTACTTATGGATAAGACTTAGTTAGATAGAAGTTGGATTTTGTAAATCGGTTTGGATTGGTTTTAAATGGATTTGAATTAAATATTAGATTATCTAAAAGGGGATTTGAAATTTCTAGTCCAAATCAATATAGGAGTCCACCTCCTATATAAGGAGAAGTCTATTGCCCTTTTCCTGCCACAAGTCCAAAATCATATTCCATCTTTTACATATACATAACTGGAAATTGCTGAGAAACCCAATTTCGGGATGTGCTTTTATGAAATGCCCACCCGCTGGATGAATTTTATGAAATGTCCAGAATTAAGTATTTTTACGTTAAATATTCCAAGATTCCCTTTTAGATGCCACCCGCTGGAAACTGCTATTTTTATAATACCGAAACTACCCTTCCGCGCGAATTGGTCATCTATATGTATTTGAATTCAAAAAACTCAGATCTGGATTGCGATTTTCGTCTTCTTCTTCTTCACGGAAAATCTGAATTACATTCCTCTCATCTTCAGCAGAGATCGCAAAGATCGTTCGTAGTTCGGTGTGTTTTTCTTCGGTCGAACTCAGATCATCGCTCGTCATCATCATCACCATCATCATCATCTTCATCGACGTCAATTGTGGAGAGAAGATCTTTCTTCTTCTTTTCCATAAGAATTATCATCGCTTTGAAAGAAAAACGAAACTCTTTATTCCTCTCTCCTACGTTTTAGCACTGGAAATGACCATTCTCCGTGTAAATTAACACGGAGAATGCCATTCTCCGTGTTTCTAACACGGAGAATGGCCATTCTCCTGCGTTTAACACCGAAATGACCATTCTTCGTGCTAAATTACACGGAGAATGACCATTCTCCGTTTTATTTAACACGGAGAATGACCATTCTCCGTGTAAATTAACACGGAGAATGCTAAAACGGAGAATGACATTCTCCGTGTTTCTAACACGGAGAATGGCCATTCTCCTGCATTTTAACACTGAAATGACCATTCTCCGTGCTAAATTAAACGGAGAATGACCATTCTTCGTTTTATTTAACACGGAGAATGACCATTCTCCGTTTTATTTAACACGGAGAACGTCATTCTCCGTTTTATTTAAAACGGAGAATGCCATTCTCATGCGTTTTAACACTGAAATAACCATTCTCCGTGCTAAATTACACGGAGAATGCTATTCTCCGTTTTATTTAACACGGAGAATAACATTCTCCGTTTTATTTAACACGGAGAATTACATTCTCCGTTTTTCTAACACGGAGAATGGTCATTCTCCTGTGTTTTAACACTGAAATGACCATTCTCCGTGATAAACTACACGGAGAATGGCATTCTCCGTGTAATTTAGCACGGAGAATGGTCATTCTCCGTGTAAATTAAGACGGAGAATGCCATTCTCCGTGTTAGTAACACGGAAAATGTCATTCTCCGTGTAAATTAAGACGGAGAATGACATTCTCCGTGTTACTAACATGGAGAATGACCACCCTCATGCGAAATTAACATTTTTCGTATTCTAACACGGAGAATGACCATTCTCCTGCATTTTATGGTCAGCTGAAACTTTGGAGAGCCATAACTTTTGACTGGGAGGTCGAAACGAGGTCCCATTTATCGCAAAATGAGCGTATCGTCGAGGAGACTGAAAGTAACTGTTTTACAGTTAGACGGCCTTCCGAAATTTTAGAATCGCAAAAAAATGATGTTTGGACCTCCGTTTTAGCACTTTTGCCGTTTGTCCCGGTCTTTCCGAAATTTTCCGACGAATTTTTGAAGATTTTTGAGGAGAAAACCTACATTCGAAAGTGAGCAGCGTATGGAAGAAGATGAAGTATCGAAACGTTTTTTTTAAGAGCAGTTTCGTGGGTGTTTTCAATAAATTAAAAGGAAGGGCAAAATGGTCATTTGGAACCCGCTTTGGATAAGTTTCTCTAATTCTGGGCACGCGATGAAAGTTTTTTTAGCGGTGGGTTTTACATAAAACTTTTTTAGTTTTTGGGCATTTCATAAATCCTCCCTATACATAAACCTCTCCCGTGTCGGACACACCTCCGACACAATCAAATCTCTAACCTAACCCTATCCCTATCCATATCCCCTGATCTGTCCGCCACCGTGCCACGGCGTTGCCACCATGGCAGAGTTCCGTCGAGCAATCCAGCCACCCACCATCCTGCCACAGCCTGCCTTCTCCACCAGCAACACAAAATACTACCACCGCTGCAATCATCCCTACACCTAAACTCTAACTACTGATCCCCCGACCTCGAGACACAGCACACGCTGCCATCACCACTGTCGAACTCCCGACCACCAACCCGTCTCCCCCGTCCTCCAACAACAGCTACCGCGACACCCGACAACCCACTGCCATCATGACCATCAGCAACCACCAAAACAAATACGCCAACCACCGGCCAACCGCCGGTTCGACCACCACCATCGCTATTATAAATCCCAAAACACCACCATCACCAAAAGCACCAACGAAAAGGAAACCTAAACCCTTACCTCTTCCCCCGCCGCATCCAATCTTCGGCCACCGACGACCAAGACCAGCGCCAACGACCTTATTTCCCGTATGCCTGTCGTTCACTGTTGCCGTACGTCCTCGTCGACGCTGTACCAAATCCCGACGTCGGCGCGCTTTGCCAGATCTAGTGATTCCTCCGTTGAGCACCCCTCCCAGTCGCCTTCGCCATGGTCTCCCAACCGCTTCTGCGTCCACGAGCTGTTCCGTGGCCGGATCCGCACCACTCCACGCTGCCGGCTAAGCAAC
Source organism: Iris pallida (assembly GCA_029216955.1). Lineage (NCBI taxonomy): Eukaryota > Viridiplantae > Streptophyta > Magnoliopsida > Asparagales > Iridaceae > Iris > Iris pallida. The sequence continues at coordinate 11,996,218 of JANAVB010031419.1, forward strand.
CCGCGAGAGAACTCTCAGACCCCGGCGCCGATCTCTCGGTCACAGCACTCAGTGACCGCGCGGCGTCCACCGCCCTCCATGGCCGAGAGCACATGTGGGATTCTCTCTCCCTCTCGCTCGAAGCTCCCCAGCCTCTCCCCGCTCTTCTCTGCTCTTCCCGCTCGCTCATCTATGGTCTCGAGTAAATATGAGCTTTCTCTCTCTTTCACCCATTTTTAAATTTCAGCAACCTATATTTTGTTTCTGTTCACTTCTCTCAGAGGCAGCTGATCTGCTCTTGTTTTCTTCTCCTTTCTACTATATTATATTTAATAATATTACTATTATTATGTTTTCTTATTATATTTTATATACTGCCAAGCAACAGTTGTGGCTCTTTTTGTTGGGTTGTGTTCAACTTTTGTGGTTTTGAGTGGTTGCAGTGCTTCCCTCTTGAGAGAGAAAGGCCAAGCAACAGCTCAGCTGAGTTGCTTTATTAATTTATTACCCCACCTATTTCTAAGTTGACCCCAACTTTTCTGAGTAACTTAAGTTGTATTGTTAAATGACTGATTTATCCTTTTTTATTCTAACTACACCCCAACCTATCTTCCTCAAACCCAAAAACCCTAGAAGACATTATTTGAAGCTTAAAGAAATTACAATGGAGGGCCAAAGTAATGATAGAAGATCTCCCTACTAATGTTAATGTTTTTGTTTCGAGTAGCGATTGGGCTGTTTCGATTTTGAAAAAAAAAACAAAATTCGCGAACTGTTCGACCTGAACGAGTCGGACAAATTCGTACTGTTCGACATACACAGGTCGAACATATTAAAAGTGTTCGACATACAGATCGAACGTACAAATCCATACTGTTCGACCTGTGATGGTCGAACAAATACAAATGTTCGGCATGATGTTGTCGAACGGAGTAGGAAAATTCGACTGTCGTGAGCCGAACAGTTTGACATCCGTCTGACAAACCAGGGTCGAACAGTGCCAATGGAAACCCTAAAAATTTTTGCGTTTTCGTTCAAAATTTTAGGGTCGTACAAATGGGAGAGTTCGGTTCGAAAATGGGTGGAGGAGGAGGAGAGAGAGTTTTAGGGTTAGGTTGGAATGGGTTTGAATATGTGTTTGGGGTAGACTTAGAAATAATTGAATGATATGATGGATTGGGGTGGGTTATGTTTCATTTGGGTTAGGGCATTTTTGTCCATAATTGGGGTAGACTTAGAAATTGTCCAGTCTAGTTTTCTATTAGTGGGGTAAACTTAGAAATTGGGGTCAACTTAGAAATAGGTGGGGTGCATATAGTCGGACCCTTTATTTATTTTACTACTATTATCATTAAAGCTTTGTTTTGATGTTATTTTATTTGGGTTTTTAATAATATCTTGGTCATACAGTATGCGCCAAGTGGTTGATAAATATTTTAAAAATTATTATTGTATGATTAGTACCATTATTTATACTAGTTACTTTATTAACTAAGATAAATAATTTCTTAAAAACTATTTATAACGAAATTAGGAACTACGATATATTATTGTAATATTTTTTTTTCTAGCTAAATAAATTACCTGACAAAATTATAGCCAACATTAATATCCTCTAGAATTTCAAATATGTATCGAAAATATGTTTAAATATAGTTTTATCAAAAGTTATATTTTCACAAACTTAGGATATTTTAGCCTAATTCGATTTTCCATATTTTCAAGTATTTCTTCTAAAAATTTATTTTACTAATAAAAATTTATTCTAGTTTCAAGTAGTATATATGTTTCCAAATTAGTATGTGTATTATTTCCTCAAAATTTCTTCGATCATTATCATGTCCATGACTAATCCCAGTTTTCCTTTTCCCTCGCCAATCTTGTACTTTTTTATGTCGACACTAACTAATTCGACTATTTTGGACCCGATGGAACAGTCCGCGCATCACCAGAGGCCATCCTGCGTAGTTATAACACTGAAGTCAGATTTCATGCCACCATGATCATTGCACCACACCAGGCGTCATACCATGCAAGATACCTTGCCATTTGCTGTCTATTTTACTTTAGCTCATATTGCATTTATTTATTATTATTTATTTTGTGCAATTAAATTGTGATATATAGTTGTACGTAGATGCAATTTACTGTTAAATTCTATTTCCTGTTACTTAATTAATTCTATGCACACTACCCTAGATTTAAGGAACCATCCTAGTTTGTGTTGCATTCATTGGCCTTGACACGTTAGTAGCACGAAGTTGTGAGTCGCATATAGAACTCGGACATGCATGACTGGTTGGCCACCAGTACGTGTAAGCCATGCGATAGGGTTAACCGCTAATAGTATTGCATGATAGTTAACATAGCGGTTATAGAGGTTATGTTGTCAAGACAACATATAGGCATTGGGTAGGGAGGACATATCCTTAGCGTATGGGCTACTATGCACATTTCCCTTGTGACCGTACGCTCCATCGGAGATGCGGGTTGACGACCCCTTTATTTATTGCTGGCCACTGATGTTCGAGGAACGGTTATGCTTGAGGCCCCTGGTGCCCCAAGTGGGGACTATGCCGATCCCATTTTAGCTAGAGAGCCCATGCATTGGAGGGATGTTCTTAAACTACATTCACTTAGAATGATTAGGCAACCTTATCTGGTACTCGTATCTGATCGCAGCTTGGAACAGTAACTTATCGCAGACTAGTTTGCCGCATCTTGTCCTTGTTTGGTTATAGGTGTGGCTCACTACTCCGATGAGAAGGTACTGAACCTTGTAGTGGTTCAGATACTATATTGGATTATAGCATGGAAAGATACGTCATCGTGAATTAGGTGCCATCTGTCACGACCCACCCGTTTTTCGGATACAAGACGTTCAAGCCCAGCCTACGCCGCAATGTCGGCGGTAGAGCGCTGTCTAATATACACAAGTCACGACAATCTATTTATCTCATCCACAAATAATAACGAATCAACCAAGATCAATGAATACCAATGAAACTGAATAATATAAACTGAATGTTTCCAAGAATTCAAATCAGTCCAGTGGACACAAATCCACTACCAATAGATGGAAAAAAATAAGTACATGAAATATACTATCTGAATACAACCTGCAAATCGAGACAACCTCTACTGTAAGGCACCGTGGTCTGTTGCTGACTCAACTCCTCTCGTCTGCTGGCCCAAACTTGGCTAAACCTGAAGAGATCATTAGGTCCTCAAAGGACTAGCAAGATACATAAAAACAAGCCTTTCTAACAGTTTCATATGGAGAAAATCAAGAATAAACAAGTAAAACTAAACAGATAAAACACGATATGAGCACTGACTACGCATAAATGAACTGCTGAACGAAGACGAGAGAACTCATGTCAAAGGTCAATGGATAACCAAATCGAATACTCAAACCCGCCCCTACTGTGGACTTGTAGGTTTGAAACAACTACTAACCCTCGCCCCTAGTGTGGACTCGCATGTGAGCTTCAAGAATCACCCTCGCCTCTAGTGTGGACTCGCAGGTGTGTACCAATAACTACTAACCTCGCCCCTAGCATGGACTCCCGGTTAGCTTCAAGATTTAAGATAAGGAGGTATAGCAGTTAGTTTATGACTTCTCGACCCATGACACGACCCAATCAAAGCACAAGTGAACACGTCCAATAAGACACCAAGCTAACTGTGAACATGGCCTATATAGCAATGATAAAATATACAAGCAGGATATGAAAAGTACATGTAAAAATAATGAGAAAAACTAAATAATGAAAAGACAGTGCATGCAAATAAAGCTGTAAGAAAGGCAAGGTATACTTGCCTGTGGTCCTGAGCTGCGGATACGGGTCAAGAATCCGTATCGAAATCCAAGTAACTGTTTGATAATTTTATGATGTCAACACATGAATCAAGGTAAAATAGTCCTACCTACTAACTAGTCTCTAATTCAACTTCTATGGATTATAAGCCAAAATTTACCTATTGGGCCAATTTCTCCCTCACTTGGACTTGACTTGCTTACCCTTTTAACCACACTTCCTCTCAGGTCATTCTGGCATATGGCTGTTCCTATACTTGATTTGTAAGGGTACTTCTTGTACATCTTCTCTACATACCCATATTTGGGATAAGTATTAGGTACCAAACTCTTCACACTAGGACACACCTATTCACGACACTGTTCTTGTTATTCCGGCTATAGTAGTTAATGCATGAAGCAACAACTAGCGTGTTAACCCTGGCCACATTCTTATTTATCATTTCTGTCCACGAATACACAATTGATGCCTATTCTAGCCTAGGTGGCTCTGAACTTGGAATATGCAGTGTTCTAGCTAAAAACTAGAGATATATCTACTTAGCTATTTAAACCTCATCCACTGCCCCCTTTTTTTACTGCACTTCCATACACATATACTCCAATATGAGGAAGTGGCTATCATATGGAGTCAATCAGTCATCAGTCGTATTCAAGTTTGTATACTGGTACCCTAAATGGAACCAATGCTCCAAGGCAACTGGTACACTGGTTGTAAATCGATGTATTGTCTATACTGCCATATCAGTCCTAACTCCTAAGTATGCCTATTACCGGTCCCTTGCCATCGATTGTGGTACACGCAAGGCCTTCCTTCTCCCTAATACCTGCTGCTGTTGTTTCGGTTGCAACATCAACCTCAAGAGAAAGATAAGGCAAGCAAGTGGTAGCCAGAGGCCACATAATGTAATTCAGGCTTCATTTCACCAATGTGTACTCTAGGCTAATCCTTCTCTACTGAACAGGGCTCCTACTACTCCCTGCTTATAGACCCAATTCCCTTTGGTACATGAGAATCACATATTTTACTACACCAAACAGGGCCTACCCTTACTGAATATATGGGTGACCCCTACAATACTTGGCTGATATACAAGGCCTGTTTGTACCAGTCCCCCTTAGATAACTGTTACTCGATAACCTATTGCCTCCCAATTCTTAAAACCTATGCTTGCCTCCAAACTCCCAAATCCTCATACACACCTGGTATATGAATCCTGTTCTCCCTGTGCTTCTTACTTAAACATTTTATACCCGCTGGGTATCCTACTACTGTTTCTTAAATGTAACAATGTCTGAAACAGATTGTGAAACAAATATAGGATTGAATTTGTACAAATGAAGGGTGAGGGAAACACCATCAAGGAGTCTCCTGATAATCCTGCACTAGTTGTGCCAACTCCATCTGAGCTAATTGATGAAAAATAAAAGCAGCTTCCAAATATGATTTGGAAGAGCTATGTCACCAAATTAACAGTGCTGAATAGAAGCTGATATCCTTAAATGACATTGAGAACTTCAAAGTTCTACTAGAGAAGGCAGTTGCTCAAATTTGACAAGAGGTTGTAGATGAAACAAAATCTACAATGGGATCTGTAGGAACTGCATTTGCTTGCCTATCTACACAATTTGTAAATTCAAAGGGCACTCTTAATAGTCTGAAAGAGAAGTCCATGCATTCACAGGACATTGATACACAATTTGTAAATTCTAAACCAATATACAATATACTATAAATGGTCCAGACATTCATTTGAGTAACAATTTACAACATACTAGTTAAAAGGATTCAAAATGAAATCCCTATAAATCGTTCGATTGCTATATACCCCTGTTATTAGGACAAAACTGCCCTACATTAGCAACATCTTTCTCATGTGGTGCTATACTCTAAATGTCTGATACACTGGCCAAATAGAAGGCCTGTATACCCAGGTATACACGATCCCCTGTTATTAAACAAGCTTTGGTTATTGATTCATCCTCCTATCACCCATACTTGCTCGATGTTTCAGGAATCTAGGATAGATGAATATCCACCTATAGGAAATCGAGGGTAGTACACAATCCTCTCTTGCTTCCTATATCCAACTGATATCTAATGTTCACCTGTTCATCTCTATTATGGTGTTGGTATTGAAGGCAACTACCCTCTAGACATTTGTACCAGCAATACCTTTGCTACACTAAAAATCCCCAAATATCAGCCAAGCTCTAAATTACAATGGACCAAATCAAAGACCCCTTTACCCTGATACACCAGATTATTATAGATTCTAGACTCCACAACTTTGACAAGCAACTCTGAACAGACTTACATCCCTGCAGGTATATCACCCCTTGCGGATATATGCTGGTATACCCGGTATACAGAAGTAGGTATCCTAGATTACTATCTAGTTTTATTTAGGGATTTAAACAAACATCTATCTCTATTAAAACTGGGATAAAATGACTAGCTTGAAGAAATCGTAAGACATGGCTTTGGAGAGCAAAGGGGTTACCTACTTTAGAGGAATCGAATGCCCGCTCTGGGTTCTTCGACACAGACTTACGAACTTGCCAACACAAGGGAGGTTAGGGTTTTTGGAGAGGTGGATGATCTCTTTTCCTATATTTACACAATGGTCCGGATATGATTGAATTTGGTTTTTGAATCAGAGCTCGGAATTGAATCCTTATCTCGAATGGATTCGAATCTGAGAGGTTTTAAGTAAACTCCTAGCCGTTCAGTTTGAAGGTTAGAATTTTATCAAGCCCCCCCCCCCCCCCCCCCTCCTCAACTGTGTGGTTTATGCAAAAGGCCCTCTTTGACTATAGAGTGGTTGGATATATATATTTACACATATACCCTTAGGACTATATAACTATGCATACACATCCTTTTAAAGTGATATAAAAATATACAAATCCAAATCATTATATAGGGTCAACATTTAATAATTACTCAAAAAAAGGAAAAAAATAGGGCAGGGTTTACACCATCTCTGTCCTTGTTTGGTTGGGGGCATGGTACGCTAATTCAATGGTGTGTATTGGACCATGTTATAATTCAATTGACTTATTACTGAGCAGTTTACATTCAGTTGTGGTTGTTCTTCCTGTATCTTGTTACGTCCCTGTGAGGACCTGGTGATCTCTCCAGGTGTGTGTGTTCTTATCTTTCGTAGGTATTCTAGCCGAGGTCGTGATCTTCTCTATTCCTTCGAAGATGACATGTCTTGGATCTTTCCTTGCTACTCTCGACAAATCCTTTTATTTGCTATGTATTATTTTTATTTAGTGGATTTGTCTCCGCCCAACTACATGTAAAAAGGCAAATTCTTACTTTTATAAAAGCTTGATTCTTTATTTTGTGGATGAGGTTAGTTGTCATGGTGTTACTGTATTACAGCTTACGTATATTTATTATACGGCTGGCATATTTACGTTCATAGTCCTATGTATTTTGGGACTGGGGCGTTACAGACAACGACAAAGAATGTAAACACAATGCAAATGTTTGTTTTGTGGCAACAGAGCCAAATGAGGTACTCGATGACTTCTCTATGGACCTCTTTCTTATACTGAATTAGAAAATGTCATTTTTGAACTATACGATGAACACAAAGTTGTGATGAGCAAGCACATAAAATCTTTAAAAGTGATTGTTGCTCTCAAGCAAGAAATAGAAAGACTCTCTAATATCATTTTTGATATAAAAGAAAATCTTCTGCCTTTGACACTGATGAGATTGAATCTCTTCGACTAAAGCTCTAAGAAGCTTGAGATGTCATAGACAAAAGGATGTCAATCCCTCAACAAAGGATACGACATTGAAAAGAAAAAGACACTTGTTGTAAACCAAAGGGAATATGCAACTTCTATAAAATACAATCTTCTTATAAAAAATAAGAAACAAGATGATACAAATATGGCCTACACAATTGTACGATGCCATGATCAAAGACACACTAACACACATCACAACACTAGCAACAAAAGTTATGTAGGAACGAACACAAACACCGAGATTTATACTGGTTTCTCTTATGAGGACTAGTCCATCGGAAGAACTCTAACTTCCAGTTGAATCCACTATTGGAAAATACCGTAAGTTTTCATACGAAGTCCTTGCAACTTCTACAGACGCGAGCTTTGATACGAAGAACTCGACCAAGTTCAATTGTGAAGAGTTGTTTCTTCAATCAAGCCTCTGATTACAACCGTTCTGAAACTTCTAGACCATACCGCACTGGCAAATCGACTAGAGGATTGTAACTGGCTTGGGATTTGAAAATGTAAGCTTTTGAGAACTATTTGGAGAAAATATAAGCTTTAGAAGAGAAGAGATTGAAAGTGAATTGGTGATTTGAAATGATCGAAATCTTTCTCTATTTATAGTTTTTCCAAAGACAGAATTTTGGCAGAATTCGGACAGAACTCTGACAGACTCTTTGTAACAAACCGCAACTGAAGGGTGACCAAGTTCAAAAAAAACGTTCACATAACGTTCAACTTGGCCAAACTGGCCGAACTCTGGCCGAGTTCTGCTAGGGTTCTGCAGTTGATTTTGAGAAAAATATTTTGGCTTTTTGAAAAATCCTTCAGAAGCTTTTTGTAAAATATGATGTTTTTCAAAACATAGGTCATTTTTAAAAGGATAGGGTAATTTTGAAAAATAATCCGGATAGCCTATTTGCCAGTACGACTTGGTGTACAATGTATTCCTAGACTCAATAAAAAGAAAAATTATATGCTTTGAAGGAAATATATTCTGAATGGCAAACAGCTTCGGTCTTGAACAAAGTAAATATTCATTGTTGAGCAGTGTCCAAAACGTCGTAGGTAAACATCTGAATTGCCTTACATTTATATCGAGACAGAGTTTGATCAATTATTAAAATCAGGTGTGACCATGACCAATGGGCCAACAATCTCCCATTTTGATAATTGACAAACCTTGCCAATATAACATCTAAGTATAGATCAATTCAAAAATGTGTTATACCAGAGAAAACAAAAATTGTTCATAACCTGCATTCATGAAGATGTTAGATCCTATTTCTCCCCCGTTGTCACTTAGCAAAATAATTGCAAAAGAGAAAGCTCCCTCGCAATAAATGCATAAGTAACAAACAGTGAAGAAACACAAGAAATTATAAAACATTCATCACAGGCATGGTATAAGAAATATTATATAAACAATACAGGCATGCTATTTATCACAGGCAGTTTATATGGAAGCATAAAAAAGATAATACTATAATAAAGCTGAAACAAATAAAATGCTGAATAAGAAACTTAGAAACATATGCCAAACTGAGGCATAATAAAAATATGTCTATGATGAGTCACAGATAATAACTAAAAATAAGAGTACGGATAATGTCTTGGAATGTCGAAGCATTTCCAAGTAAACATAAGACAAAATAAGTCTCAATATGTAACATCTCAAAAATCATCATCCTCATCATCATCGTCATCGGCTGCAGCGCCAACATGTCCAGATGGACCAGCTCCAAAAGTATGAGGAGTGGCACCAGAAGTACGATACCAATCATAAGCATTCCCTGGCTGGAACAGAGAGTGGACCACCTCATCATCAATGTGGTAGCCAGAAACAGAAGGGTCGCGAGGTAGAGAGCTAGCTGAGTGACCCGTCTGCGCAAATCTCAGATCGACGAAGGAGTTGGCAATAGCCTGGAACCGAGTCACGTCATGGAACTCATGTTCCCTATAACGCCCCAGTCCCAAATACTTGAGACTAGATACGTATCATGCCAGCTATATACATACGAGTAAATATACGACTCGTATATTACATAAGCTGTAAATATAGTAATCCAAGACAATAAATCTCATCCAAGATAAATAATGATATAAAGCAACTTTGAGTTTGTCATGTACACAATAGTTGGGCGGAGACAAAGTCCACTACCAACCAAATTAAATATGGAAAAATATACAAGGAAAATTTAGCAACGAGAGCAAGTGACGAATCCAAGAGTATTCATCACGACGGAATAGAGCGCAAGCCATGGCCTTAGCTAGAGCACCTGCAAGAAATCACGAAAACACACACCTGGGGAAAAACAGGTCCTCAGAGGGACGTAACAAGACACATAATATCATGCCATAAACTGAATAGTAAGAGCTCAATAAAAATATACATGCGTAAGGTTCCTAACCATTCTATGTGATATATACTTTGAGAAGACAATTCTACGCAGAGCTTATAGTGTTCAGCATAGATGGAGAGAGAGTAGTAGTAGGTAGCGCTCATAAGAGGCACTATCAACTATGGGCAGAAAGTAGCTCTCATACGAGAATTATCGGCCCCGGCGTAGTAAGTAGCGCTCATCCGAGAAACTATCGGCCCAAATCTATATGTGTACTGAACAGGTAGCCCCTACGCTAATAACTGTCTTTCTCCCAATGATACTATACATGCGTCGCCTCCACGACACTGTTTAATCCTTAATAACTGCCAAGTCTTCTACACAATTATTAGCAGTTATATCTTAACGCATGCGCACGGGGGATCAGCCTACACGCAAGTGACCTCTATATGATACTCACAACTCTCACACACAACTCGTGTATAATCGTGACAAGTCAATGAGACACTAATTTTGACGGTAGTCCCTTAACTCTAAGCCAATTTTATAAATATTGTAATTTGCATCTACATATAATTTAGAAAGAGACTACATGAAAATAAACACAACATGCATGGTATTGAGCAGGAAATTTAAACAGTAAAGGCAAGGTGTCTTGCCTGGTGGGTCGCCTGGGGTGGTGCGATGCTCGCAAGTCCTGCTTGTCCAATAGTCAAGGTTGTTGCACACATGATCCGATTCGCAAAGAAATGGGAACGTAGGATCAGTCGTTTTCAAGATTTGACAATTAAGAGAATTTGGAGTAAATAATTACTTATACTAGTTTTAGAATTTATTTCATAATATTTTGGAGTCTAAATTTTATTAGTAAAATATTTTACATAACTAAAAATCAAGAATCGTTTTAGGTAAGAAAAACTAAGTTCGTAAAAACATGCTTTTTAGATAAAACTATATTTATATATGAAAAATATTGAAGTAATTATTCAAATATTTAGAAGTCATTTATGGCAAAGGAAAAACTGTAACTTTCGAAAATAAAGAATTATTTTGTTGCTAAAACTATATAAAAAGTCTTAGACGAAATAACACGTCATAATATATTTTATTAGTTAAAAGTATTTGTTTATTAAATATTTATTTGTTTAATGCAACACAATATTAAAGATAATAATAATGGTATTAATAAACCTTTAGCAAAAATCTACTTATATGTAAAAAAATAATAATAATAATAATAATAATAATAATAATAATAATAATAATAAGATAAAATAATACTAATAATGATAGTAATATATTATAATAATGATAACAATCAAATAGTAATACTAATAATAATATAACACTAATAATGATAAAAAACAACAAAAAAATAAATAATAATAATAATAATAAAAATAATAATAATAAAATAATAATAATAATAAAAAATAATAAAAAAATAATAATAATGATAATAATAATAATAATAATGATAATAATTATAATAATAAAAAAACTAATGATAATAATAATATTAATTATTATATAAAAAAAACATGAAAAAAAATCCCTAAATCTATTCCACAGAGCAGAGAGAGAGAGAGACAGAGAGGATTGAAAAAAAGAAAAAGAAAAGGGATCTCACCGGGGTTGGCTGGGAGAGGGCGGCGCTGGAGGCTGGCGCGCGGAAGAAGAAAACTCTGGAGAGTCGGCCAAGGCGGAGGGGGTTCCGACTGGGAGATAATAATAATAATATACGTATTGTGTATATGTTATTTATATACGTATATGTGTATATGTTTATTTATATATAAAATATATAATATATATAGTACATATGCGGTATTATATATATAGATATATATATATATATATATATTATTTATAATATATATATATATATATATTATTATAATTATAATATATATATATATTATATATATCTATATATATATATATATATTGGTATTGTGTGTGTATATATAAATATGGATATGTATTTGTGTGTGTGTATAAAATATAATATATGGATATATTAGACTAATAAATAAAAAGAAAGAAATAAAAAGGAAAACACAAACAAAGAAAAACAAAAACCCAAACAGGCTGAGCCCAGCCTTCCCCTCAGCCAGACCCGGCCCATTCGAACCCAGCTGAAGGCCAGCCCAAGCCCGAGCGGGCCTCCCCTGTTAAACACAACTGAGAACCCCCGCACGAGTATATAGCCGAGAGATAGTCGAGAGAGAGTTTCTCTCGTAAACCCTAAACTCTCCACCGCAGCGACTACCCTCGACCCCAGGAGGCCGCGCGCCACCGCAGCACGCCCTGGGCCACCGCTGGCCGGTCGAACACGCGGAGCGCGCGAACTGTACAGAGGAGCACAGCAGCAATGGCGGGTGGGGAATGAACTTTTCGGCGAGTTTTCTCCCTCGTCGACCGATCTCTTCACGAACCACTTGAATAGGTATGAACACAACGTATACGTCTACCAATCCCTTCAACTAGTTTAATTTATTTTGCTTCGTGTATGACGAAAACCGAGTCCAAAATCGAGAAAAATCTCAATTTTTGGATTTAGAATCTGTCCCAAAACCCAAAGTTGGCGGTCGATTTACGACCAGGATATTACAAAACTTGGAAAAGCTTAAACAGCCTGGTAGACAACCTAACCGACATTGAGACCCCACTTTTAGTTTATTTTTAGTGGATTAAATTCTGTTTAAAACCAATTTGAAAATCAGGAAAAAACTTAGAAAATGTTTTCAAAAACTTGAAAAACCATCCACACGACGTGCGTCCCCAATCCGGGCGTCGTGGTCGCGAACCGAAAGCATCGAAAGGTGCGTAACGGCTTGTGGTCGTGTGGGCTTTGACGAAATTCAAATTGGTCGCGTGTGCGCGACGAATTTGATGCATATCCGTCAAATTACCGTATCAAGGCCCTATGCAAGTTTCTCAATTACTTCGTGCACGTTCGTCAGATCGAGACAAATTTGTGCCAACAGAACTGTATCATTTTTTGGTCCTGTATGCCAAGTTTGGTCCGATTCTGAGGCAGTTGAATCAGAACGCTGTTTTGCGGGCCCCACGGTCCGACTCAACGGGTGATTTTGTGCACGGCCCGTCGAAATCCAACTTTGGACATACGGTTGGGATTGTATCGAAAAATTGGACCTATTGACATATAGTTTGACGACTTTAGAGACCGTTGACTCTGCACGCATTTCAGTGCAAAGGGTCCAACGGCGATATCGTTTTTGCCAAAATTACCGTTTTGCCCCTGTGTCCAGAATTGGACTAAGGACAGTCAATCCTAGCTAATTTGACTATTCTGAGAACGTTGGTACTATTTGTTTCAGCATCTGGAGACTCTGCATGTGTTGACTGATTGTGGCTCATTGAGTGGTATAGTATTTTGTTCACCAGCTAAAGACCTCAGGCAAGTGCACTTTCTGATTGCTTTCGATTCATAGTAGTCTTTTCATTTCATGTCTATACATATATCTTGCTGCTTGTGACACGCTCGTCACACGGAGTTGTCGGGAGGAGAAATATCTTAGTATACATGTGGACTACCCAGAACTATCCCATTTGTCTAATCTTGAATGATATCAGCTGCACACGACACGTGCGGTGTACCGTTTACCCATAGTCGTTCACATATTGAAAATGATATTTTACACCAGATAGGTAGATGTCTTTTATTTTTCCTTTACTTCTCTATCGTGCTATGTCATCAGTTATCTTCCAGTTTTTATCTTCATATGTTTTTCATGTCTTGTTAATTATTGTGTCTTCGCATTACCGTCGGTTTGTGTACTTGTTCCATTCCTGACTAGAAACCAACATTTTTCAGGTTTAGCCGCGATCACTCTTAGCATTGGGAAGGCTTGGGTATGCTGAGGTCAACCTAGAAATAGAAAGTAGTTGTAACAACTTATTAATTGTAAAATCTTATATTTCTTTAATTATAAATGTTGTAAATGTTGTAATAAATGTAGAAATGTGAATGAGCAAAAATGTTGTATTTGTGACATTTATTTCTTGCGGGCTTGACAGCGTTCTACCGCCGACTCTGCGGCGTAGGCTGGCTTGGATACGTCTCGTATCCGAAAAGCGGATGCGGGTCGTGACAAATTTTTGTGGTGGCCCATGCAGGTCAGTTTTCA